>VYZW01012750.1:8161-35745 GCA_013401315.1 Balaeniceps rex
GTAGAATGGGGGAAAAAAAAAAAAAAAAGGCTGTTAAAATTTACTGCTATTAGGAACACTTTAAAAGAAACCTAAACACTTGATTTACAGGGTGTTGGTTTGTTAATGGCTTAGAGGACCTGATCCTGTTAATGTCCATGAGCCCTTCCAGTCCTTAGGAGGGTGTTGCCTGGTAGGTGTCCCCAGCAGCGTGGGAGCCCACAGGACACCCCAGCGAGACCCCGGCTGCGTCAGGGGCCGTGTGGCTGCAGAACAACCCCCTGCCCTGTTGCACCAATTCGGCGTTGCTGGATGCACTTCTTGCACTTACTGTTGTCTGATGTTGCTCAAGGCGCCTGTCGACTTCATGCCTTAAATACTAATGTTGGAGTTGGGGGGAAGCACGACAAGCCTTCCAAATTTTCTTTTCTCACTTCCTGCTAGGGAGTTTTTAATTTTTTTCCAAGGAATGAGCCTGTATGTGACCCTCAGGCAGGGCTGGACACCCCTGTAAGTGTCTTGGGGGCTGCACTGCCAAGAGCTGCGGGGAAGGATGTGGGGCAGCCCTGCGCATTGCCGGGCTCAGCACAGCCCTTCCCAGGCGAGGAGCCAGTCCAAGCCCCAAATGGAGAGGGCAGGAGCAAAACACTGAATTCCTCCAGAGCGCAGGAGCCCGGGGCTGTGCTGTCTCCTGTGAAAGCAGTGGAGAAACTCCCTTTTTGTGCTGTGCTCCGGTTCCCACCTCCCGCCCCCTATTAGGCTGGGTGCTAGAGAAGGCAGTCTGGCTTTTTCTCTGTGTTTCAGTGAAAAATGTATTCATTAAATTTAATCTTGGAGTATCCTCTTCAGGGTCTCCAGCACAGTACTCAGTTCTCCCTATCTAACGTGGGGTATTTATAAAGGTAGAAACCTTTTTTGCTTGTACCCATGAAACTGTTCAATTCTCGTTACTCTGCGAAGTAGCGTAACTTTAAGAAAGAACCAGGAGAGAATAAAATTTCATAGAAATTTCTTATGGCTTTTAAAATTAACAATCAAAAACACACACCAAAATAACCAAACCCCCTTTCTTCCCCCCTTTGTAGGGTCCTGAACGCTCACAAACACCCAGCAGCATTGCAGCAGAACCGCGAGGAAGGGAAGGGATTCAGGACCAGCCTGTGCCAAGCCTGTTCAGCATCATCACGGGTTAAGCAGAAAACATCCGCTTTCTGTATTTTGAGGCTTAAAATGGCCAAATTCCTCCAGCTGTGTTCTGCCCCCTATTTAAGAGGATGTAGACTAATTTTGACTATAATTCTGCAGACTTTCCAGGAGCTGTATCACGATACGTATTCCCTGGAGTTGTATCGCAGTTTGACCCTGTGTCTTTTTCGGCTCCTTGGCTCACCTGACAGTGACTTTCCAGCTTTCTTGTTCCCTGCAGTTACAATTAACTTCAAACAGTGTCTTATCATTAAATCAACCTACATTGAACCAGGCAGTTGCCTTAAAGAGAGACTGCTCTTACTCTTTTTCTGCACTTACTCAGCTGCTGCATTGCTCCTTCTGCAAAAAAATAGGAAAAGAGGGAGAAACAAAAATTATCTGTTGAAATGAAGCAAGTGTCTTGTTGCTGCTTGCCATGCCTGGAGTTTCTGAGTTTCTTTGGCTTTAAATGATATCTGGGTGTGTAACTGTGCCCTGAAATGACAGAAGAGCTTGGTTTATTGCTACCTTGGGATCCAGCTGAGCTAAATTTTGCAGACTGTGGACCCAAGGCAGCTCTGTCAGGTGTCTGAAATCAGAAATGGGAGCTGTTTCTTTCTCAGGCTTGGTTTACAGTTCTGGCAAAATACCTGTAACTCTTCTCTGGGGTATTTGTTTCAATGGCCAGATATGCATACAATTTTAACATTCATAATGTGAGTCAAACCAAAATAATTAAGATTGAATCTCATTTGTGCTATAACACACGCATGCGCCCATGCCCATCCCTAAAGTGATCTGCCGAGTTGTAAAGAAGTTGCTTTGAGAGTTAGGGCAGCCCCATGGCCCAAGTGGACTTAATGAGCAGTTGCCATTTCCCTCATAAACTCCATTTTTCAGAGGTTTATAACTTAGGTCTTCTAATTTGCAGTGGGCTGAAGCTCAACGTCTCATTCCCCAGTCTTGTGTGATCCAGTCTAAAATCAGCAAAACTTGGCTGCTGGAGGCCCCCCACCCTTAAAACATCCCTGGTGTTCAGTCCTTACCTAGGCAATCCCAAGCTCGTTACCTGCTGGAAATTGGCTTAAATGCCTGTGGAAGGGGATAAAAAGTCCTTGGCCCACAACAAAACTGCTTTGTCTGGTGGGGTTGGTGCTCAGCACTGTCCAAGCGTGATCCTCTTCCCGCAAGTGAAGTCCTGGGGTTTTGTTCCAGTTATACCAGCAACTCCAGATGAAAACCAGCAGAAATGCACCAGTATAAAACAGGGTCAAAGGCGAGATGACAGTCTACTGCCAACAGATACTGCTGGTTTTTTCCACTAATGTTTTATTGCCCTCTCTTATAAATCAGGTCTTTCATGGTTTTTAAGGTTTGGTTCCATGTGGCTACCCTCTGCTTAAGTGTCCATTATCAAGTTTCAGAGCTCTATTTAAACTTTTAATTAAAAAAACCAAAAAACCAAAAAAAACCAAGAGTAAGTAATCTATAAACAATGTAACGTTGGACAATACCCAAAATTTAGGTGATCTTTTCAAAAGCATTCAGCTCCCACCTGCACTGCTGAAAAGAGCTTTTTTGTTTGGAAAGAGGCTATTGCTGCTGTCATCACCTGGACATCACCAGGGTGCGGGGGTTGTTCTAACATCCAGGTTTCAAATGGTCAGGCTCCTGTGAAATGAGCTCATGGCCTGGTTAAAAAAATGCCAGAGGAGGATTATATCGACTTCTTTTTATGAATCTGGGCTAGGTGAATTCTGCTTTCTCCCAGTATTGCCAGTCCTCAAGCTCTGGATCTGTAGCACGCATCATGTCTCTAAATGCATGTTGTTAAATAGTTTACTTGAGTCTCTGTGTTTCTATTTTCTCTGTCATAAAATAAGTATATTAGCCCATCTCGCAGGATCGTACTGTGCATGGTTGATTAAAATCTTCACATAAAAAGCACTAGACTTGCGCGGTGTTTTTGCAAAGGCAGTAAGAACCAGATCCTTACCCAGCCAAGGGCTCTTTTGCTTTGTTGGAGTTGGTGGATTTTTCACTTAGTTGGCTCAAAAAAAACCAACAAAAAAAGCTGAGCCTGAGGTGAGCACGAGAAACTACTTGGCATGAGCAGGGGAAAGCGCGGCAGCAGGCGCTGCTCCCCTCAGTCCTTCCCAAGGCACCAAAGCCCTGTGCCGTGCTGTGAGCCACACGCTTTCTCAGGAGCCTGCAAGGTGAGGCAAAGGACGCTGCATTTGCAGTGCCACATCATTTTTCCAAGGTTGTTTATTTATCAGACATCTGCCTCCGATATAATTAATGTCACCCTCTGCCAGCACTTCTGCAGAGGAAGGGTTTCGGTCGCGTGCTGGGGAAGCAGTAAGTCGAAAGTCTCAGCACACAGGAGTGAATAACAAAACAAGTGGGTCATTCTTCACCTCCGCGGTGGGGTCTGTGGGAGATGCTGAGCTCCACAGGTGGTGGTGTCCCCCATACGTGTTGCTGTGATTGTCTTCTCATGGGAGTCTCCCAAAGATGAATGACAGTTCAGGATGGGAGATGAAGTGCAGACACTGTTCCAAGGGAAAAGCTGAAAAAGTCCATCTCAAATAAAGGTGAGGATGACCTGGGATCATCTTGCATTGACTCTGCTGTAGCTCCGGTCATTTCTGGGGCTCCAGGGTCCCTCCAGCTCTGCAGCCATTTGTAACTTCATGTAAAAGAAACCAGAATGGGCTCAAGTACACAGATATGAAATGTCAGCACAAGAGACATGGGAAACTCAAGCCACTGTTCCTGTTGACCTCGGCCAAATAACGGTGTTGTGTCATGGTGAGCTGGCAGGAGGTTCTGCAGTGCCCGCTGCCCTGCAGCCTGCTCCCAAGGAGCCGTATGAGATCTGGGGGAAACTTTGGTGTGTTCTGTGCCATGGAAGTGCAACTCAAGACCCAAAAGTGCCTGTGGTGGTTCTGGCAGTGGGCAAAGTTCAGGTCACCTTTATGGACTGAGAGACAGATGAGGAAGAAGTAAAAACATCAAAGCTCTGATTGCATGATGCATCCCTGTCTCCTCTCTGGGTTTTTTTTTTTTGTTCTTGTTGCTTCTAGTTTTTAGCAGCTCTAGACTGAATTTGGCAGAACTTTCCTCATCCATCTCTGCAGTTGAGCAGTTTGGCAACTTATTTTCTGTTTTGCTTTGGGGTTTTCCATTTTGCCTTGGGGCTTCCTTGGGTCTGTAATTCCTTGCAGGAAAGTAGGGCAGTTGGTATCTTCTCTGCCAACACAGCACGCAAGGGTCTCGCAGGTGTTCCTGTGCAGAGCTGCTGGGCGCAGCAGGACGGCGAGATGCAGACGTGTGGCTCAGAGGTGTCTGCTCACAGGAGGGACACAATATTTTATCTCCATCGATCCCTGGAGGGCCATCTCCCTGACACTGATGGGAGAGGTTTAGCTTCAAATTAATCCAAACTTCAGATCAATGGGGTAAGATCAATGAGTTCAGGATAAACCATCCTGAAACAACTACAAGCTGGTTCACCATGCAACAAGATGAGCTTGTTTCAGCTGCCAGAGGTGCAAGAATATAGGAAGTGCTGTGGGTTTAAGGATGGAAATGGTGGGATCCCCCCCAGATCTGGCCAGGACAGCCCAACCGAAGAGCTGTCATGGATGGGGCAGGTTCGTTTTGCATGGGGCCTCATGCTGAGGCTCTGCAGCTCGGCATCAGGCACCCAAGAGCACGTCTACAGCACAAATGTCCTTCCTGGAGGTATTTTTGTGGATGTGGGAGAAGGACCGATCCAGCTTATTATGGGGGATTATAGTTATTAATGTAGGTTGCCATGGTGAGTAATTAAAATCTTCCCACACGTCCCGTTCCTGCACCGCAGCAGGTGCCCCGTACAGCAGATGTTTTGCACACCACATGCACAGGAGCAGCTTTTGTGCACAGGAGAAACCCACGATGTGGTTTCACCTCTAGCTGTCTTGGTCAATGAAAATGGTCCCTGGCCTGAGCTTAAATAATACTTTTAATGTTATTTTGCAAAACGCGGAGGAGCTGCAGGGTACAGGTTGTAATCTGTGGACACTTACTGTCTTTGAGAATGCCATATATTGTTCATAACTGTTGGAAAATGCATCAGATAATTGCATTAAAGAAAAAAAACCTGAGGAAGGCCGTGTGCCTTGTCTGGTATCAAGCAGAGCTCAGGCAGCTGCCTGTCCTGCAGGCGCAGCCTCTATTACCTGCAGGAGGTGTTTAACAGATGACAGCTCCCAGGTCCCGCAGCCTTTCAGTCTCAGCACCAAAGCTGGATCTCTCCTGTAGCACTGGAGCATAAATGGCATTCAGATTTCCTTCCTCTGCTTCAGGATGTCTGTGGGAAGCCCTGTGATCCGGGGTGTCGAGGTCAGAGCTCTGCATGCTGGAGCAATGATCTGCTCTTGGGTCCACCACCTGAGAGGGTCCATCTGGTGCTGTTTGTAACCAGTACGGGGTATCCTGGTGAACCGGGACGTGAAAGATGATCAGTTCATCCCCAGATAGAAAATACAGGATCTGTCATGTCCCAGTTATGGCTTTACTGTGATTCACCAGATCGCTTCTTGCTGGGCTTCTCCATTTCAACCCTGGGAAAAAAAAAACCAAACAGCGTCTGACTTTGCTTTTACACTTTGCTTTTTTCCTCCATGGATTTCCTTGCAGCACCTCTATTTTAATTGTCTAAAGGGGTTAGGGGGAAATATGGACAATGGCCTCTGCTTTTCTCAAGGGAAATCTTTGACCTGAAGCTCATGCAGCCTCTCCTCCTTCCCTGTGCCTCTCTGAAGAGCAGGGTTGTGAGCCCAGATTTGGTCAGAAAGCTGGAGATCCAGCAGTTGAGCGGTACACCTCTGGTGGGCCGGTAACTTGGGCAGCAGCCAGCGCTCTGAGATTTTTGAGAGGAGGGAGCTGGTGGGACCAACGGGAGCAAACCCGCTGTCCCATTACCCCACCACACCCCTCGCGCTGGGCTGCGGCTCAGGCGAGTCGTTGCAGGGTATTGATTGTCAAAGGAACAAAAGCAAAGCACGAGTAAAGTGCAATAATCATGTGAGAGGAGAGAAACTAGAGAAGTACACCACAGGTTCACTTAACTCCTACTTGGTCGATAAGCTGCTTATTGAAATGCATTATTCTTCTGTTCCTGATTCCCAGAAGTGTCTGAGCTGCCTGGAAGACCATAACAAAACAGGCTGCCTCCTATGTCTGCCATTGATTTTAATGGAGAAAGACAGAGTGCCGTGTAATAAAGTGTAAAAAGATGACTCCCCCAAAATGAATAGCACAATGGTATAACAGAGATGGTGATTATCATGGAGTCGTTTCATACTCTTGTCTTTGCGCAATGAGCATCCGGCTGGCTTCTTGACATCACCGTCTTTTTTCACAGCCACGATGGATGCTTGCTAATTTAGAGCTATATCTGAAACAGCCACACTGGAAGGTGGGCTGGTTCCCATACAGAGAGAAAAATAAGATCATTTAATTGTTGTTTCATTGCTCTGATACACTACTGAGACTATTCACAATTTAAGAGCAGGTATTTCCTTTTTCACTCTGTTATTTAAAACAAGAGCTCCTGTTAAAACTGTGTGAAATACAGATTTCTTTGGATTTACTGGCTAAACAAAACATAATGCTTTGGATAAACCTTTTTTTCCTTGGATAAATTAAAAAAAAAGTAGTTACAGGGTTACAAAAAATGTCTCATTCAGATTAAGTGTTTTGGTTTGGGGAATGGAGGGGAACAGCAGTGAGAACAGCTATGCTTTTAAGTTAAAGTTAGGTAAATATGAAAGAACAACAACTAAAACCACCGTGCCTAGAAAACATTTCAACTGAACGATCGGTTTAAGAGCAATGCCCATGTTGATGTCGGCATAAATTTTTAGATTTCAGCACTGCCCAACTTGGACTTTTTTTGGCAAAAAGGTCCTTTACCTAAGAGAATTTGCATGGCCTTAGCCATAATATAAAAAAATATTAAAATCTGATTTTAAAGAAAAAAGTCTCTTCTAAAAAGTAAGATCTTAAGTATATATGTAGACCAGGTGGATTCTGTTTTCAGTGATAGCTGGGGGGCTCTTTTTTTGACACATTATTTCAAAATGAGCTTGACTAGAAAGAAAAATGCCTAATTCAGCCTAAAGGAATGCAGCAGCAGGAAAAAAAATGCGTATTGTTTTAACTCAGTGGTTCCCCTAGCCCGGCCACAGATGCTGTTATTTGCCATAGGGCTGTAAGATTGTCTGTAAAACGAGGAAAATATGATCAGGGCACTCTAACGTGCCCTGTGTCGTGTGGGAATGGACGTGGTGCCGAACCCCACCTCGCACCGCTTTGGTTGTGCTGCACTGGCGGGATAGAAATCCCCAGGTACAGGAGTGCGTTGGCCATCGGAGCTGCAGCTGTCCCCTTGTTCCCCAGGTTACTACTTGCTATGGCCCTGACCCTGAGCACGGTGGAGGCGGGGGAAGGTGCCCCATCCCCGAGCAGGCACAGGTGATTCTGGGTTCGGCGTTTTGCCTGTGCCGGCTCTGCCGATGCTCTGCCGCGCCGGCTCTGCCTGGGCGCTGGGGAAAGCGCTGCAGCCCCCGTGCCTGCAGCAGCTCCCCTTATCGATACTGCCACCATCAAGCTTTCCAGGCTTGTTAGCACCATATCGATCACACCCCAGAGGGCAGGTCCTCCTGCCAAAAGGCAGCCCTGAGACCGTCGCAACAGCAGCTTTTTTTTTCCACATTACTGTATTTAGCCAGAAGTTGATGCCAGTAACCCCACCATTAAAACCTTCCTGGATGTTTGCTCAGTTCCTTGCTCCCCCAGCCATTTAAAATCAGGTATGCCCTGTCCACACAGGCCAGGACAGCTGTTACTTGAATCTCTTCCCAAGGACGCTTCTTAAAAACCATTTCACGATGCTGGCCCTTTGCCAGCGTTGATGGATGCAATGTCCTGGTTTACTGGAAATTCAGTGAGTCAAAGCGCGAAGACTGAGCAGCGAGAGGCAGAGCAGAGTGCCTGCCACTGCCTGCAGCAGAACTGAGAGTGTCTCAAACCCTCATCATCCACACCAGCCCCACAAATTTCTAGCTGGCTTAAATCACAAGACCAACGCAGTGGGGTCTCAGCTTCTGGTGTTGCACCATTCAGATGAGTACCTGAGGAGTGAGGGTTGGGGTCACACTTTTGTCCCCTTCTTGTGTCCTCAAGTGTTTCCAAAAGCAGTTGGATGCCCCAAAGTCTTGATGGTGTTGGGGGTATCTAATGTTCTTCGATCTCTGGCTCCCAGGGCTGAGCACCGATGTCTCTGGAGAGCTTTGGACAGTCCATCCCATGTTTATAAACTGTTTTGGGGAGTTTAAACCTGTGTGGAAGTATAAGACTAACCTAAAGTCCAGCCAAAGCTGGGAAGTACCATGCACTGCTTTAGGGCCATGGCTCTTACCCCACACGGCCATCTGCATTTTGGAGAGGGTCAGGGTGCATTTTCAGAGCTGCTGCTGGGTCCTTCATCCCGAGAAGCCCCAAGGCAGCAGGGCACATGCGCACCTTATTTTTAGCAAGAGCTGGACATCCACAGTCCCTCCTCCTCCCAGCCAGGACTCTGAGTGGAGTTGATGATGGAACATCATGCAACCTCTTAGCTCACCTGGGTTTCTAATTTCCTGGAAACCCTTCAAGGCTTTCCTTTTCCAACAGTTTACCAGCAATGCCACCAGTCAGATGATATTTTTTGATGCTAAAACCTCACCAGCTCACAGATGGAGCTGGCCTGCCCACAGCCAAGCACAAGGTGTCAGCTGAAAAAAGACACGCAGGAGCGTGGGCAGGCAGAGAGGCCGAGGCAAAATCACGGTGAATTGAACTTTTTTTCTCCTGTCTCTCTTCAGGTTTGTGTCCCACCACCCCCACCTCCCCGGAGGCTGGTGTCACCCACAATAGCTTAGTTTTGAAAAGAAGGTGGATAGGTAAAGGAGAGAAGGTATAATTATGGGTGGAATCTGGGATTTTTTTTATCAGATTGTGACACTGTCGAACGCTTTCTGTGCAAAGTATACTGTTGAAAAGGCAGCGATTGTGCCTTTCCCACCACCATTATCAAAGCTCCAGTCAGTCAAATCCTCCCTGTTATTAAATGCTGCTCTGCAAATCTGCATTGTGAAGCTGAAGGATATAATCACAGGTGCCAGACATGGGGAGAGAGCTGATCCAAAGGTGCGAAAAAAAGAAAACACAAAGATGAGCTGAATAAAAACACATAAATGAGGTGTAAAAAATCAGATTACAGGGGGCAGAGAAGGTGGGAGTAAAATGAAGCAGAAAAAAAATCCATTACTTAGGCTTCTTTTTTCCCCCCTTTTTGTTAATATAGAAGAAACAGGGAAAAAATGCAAGCCAGTGCGCCAGCGTATTTGCCAGTATTTGTCAGCCCTGCTTGAGACATGCAGTACTTGAGATAATTCAGGCACTTCTTGGCTGCTGCTGTCGGTGTCACAGGGCCATCGGCATCAGCTGCGGGGACCTGCGGGGTGCAGAGCCCCTGCCAGCGCGCTGGTACCCCGCAAACGGCTGGATCTGCGGTGGCTTTGGCAAAGCCCGGCACCAGCAGCATCCATCTGGATGGTCAGTGTGGTGTTCAGGGGGTTGGGTTGACCAGATAGCACCGGAATTAGAAATTGCATGCGAACGATTGAAATTGAAAATATTAACACAGGCTTAGGCTCTAGGTAGAATATTTCCAAATTTTTCTGCCAGAGTGAATTAGAAAGGGGATTAGGTCTATCAGAGCTGCTGTTTCAAGGGGACCAAATGACTGTACATTGCGTTCAACAATAAAAAAACATGCTCTGGTTGTGAAGCCAAAAAATAATTTGGAAACTAACTCCGACTGCTCTGGTCCAGTGATGCCAAGCTGGAAGGGTTTGCTGCCACCGAGCTTTTCATTTTAGGGTGTTTTCAGACTCAATCCTTGTTGAAGCAGACACATTCCTGTAGAAGATTTCTATTTTGATGAACTTGCATTTTTAGAAAACTTTTAAGCAGCATTAGCTCTGTCTTTTGAAGACAGCTAATACTCCAAGAAACTCAATCGCCCTAATTTCCTTTAAATGTAGCTATCTCCAGCCGATAACTCACGGTCCCTCCCGCATCCCTCCGTGCTGCCTTTGTGCATTTTACAAAAACCTGTGTCTTTTAACCAGGAACTTGACCACAGCAAAACTGGAACCAGTTTCATTGCGCACAGCCTTGTGCGTAGCCTCCCCCAGCGTAAGAGTACTTATTTTGGCTTAGGCTAAGCTTGTTTGTAGTCGATGTCAATTAGGACAAAACTGACAGAAGTCCATCACACAGCTGTTCTGCAACAGGTTTGCAAAATCCTTTGAAAAACAACACTCCGAGATCAACTGGTGCAACTCTGAACAGAGAAAGCTGGCTCACTTTTTAGCTGGCTTATAGAAACATTCCCAGGTAGAAGATCTATTAACGGGCAAAGCAATAGGTCACTTTTTCTGTGCATAAAATGCCAATAGCATATTAATGGAGCTCACACAACCAACCAGCCCCTGCTCACTGGGCAGGGGGCAGGGATTCAGTCATGCTCATAACATAGATAAACATAGATTTTTTTTGTTTTGCCCCAAGGCACCTTGGAAATTTGGATCAATAAGGATGGGTTTTTTTCAGGGTTTTGTCCTGACTCTTCTCAGAGGTAAACTGAGCTCAGAGAAGTATGTATGATCTCACCAGAGGAATTTCAGAGTGATGGTTGCTGGCCTTTTTTATGCATGAGGATAGGTGAAATGATCATACTGCTTCCTTCTGCCCTTCATATCCACTAGTCCAGCCTTTCTTGCAAACATTTTTCTTTTTGTTACTTCGAATCTCAGTGGTTCAGAGCGCCACTTGCAAACCGAGCAGCACATACATTGGGTGAGGTTAATTTTGAACACGGCAGGTTGTCTCTCCAGCTAGCATGACCTTGGTTCAAATTCTACTATATTTCAATTGTTATGGATTTTCAGTGCCTCTTTTCTGAATGGGAACCTCTGAAATGAAATAATATGAGGTGCTATAGATCTGTTTGCTGGCAAGGTTATCACAAAGGCAGGCAGGACAGTTTGCCTCTGAGAAGATGCACTATAAAGCCTCCAAGGTCTTCCCATAAAGTCTGTGAAATACTACCACTACAGACATGCGTCATTGATGTTTAGGGTCAAGTTTTCAACCTGACCCTCAGACCAGCTGAAATATGCACCTTTATTATCGTGTGATCACTCTATCGTTCAGGCGAGCAACGCATGAAAGCCCAAGCAGCCCATGCGCAGTGAACTGGCATGTGGGGGGAAGAAGCGCTGCCCAAGACAGGATTTCAAGGACACGCTAAAGACTTACTTGTCCACATACAATTTACCGCTGATTTTCTGCTCTCAGCTGCAGAGAGGCAGCTACGGACTCAATGTAGGAGATCCCAGAGGTGTTCTGGGCCAGAAACCAGGTGCCACCCTGGGGAGAAGTGCATGGTGAAAGAGGTGACAGAGAGCGGCTCTTATTTCCAGCAGCACTGGAAATCAAGCACCATGGAAAAGAGTGGAGAACCTGCAAACATGCAAAGCCCAAGTCACAATAAAATAATATTTATAGCTGGGCTGGTTTTGTATTTTTCAAGTGCCAGATGGGATTATATCCAAGTTCGTGATGAAACAACATAAACCATACGCTCACCACTGACGGAGCAAAATGATTGATTTTTTTGTCCAGTTCTAAAATATGTTGCTTTTGGGGCATTTTCTTGATGTTATTTGCAGATTCAGCAGGTTGGCTGATGAGATGAAAAGAATTGTCCAGCTAGTGCTTGCTTGGCAAGATTTACCTGACCTGGGAGATACAGCCAAAGGAATCAGCAGTATTGACATTTGTTGGTGGATGCCTACAGCCACATGGTTAAACTACATGGCACAGCTCTTGGTATAACCAAGGAGAAAAGTACAATAGAGTTTTTGTTCCAGATGCAGACTTCTGCTATTTAAAACTGAAATCTTATTTCGCTACAAGCAATATAGAGTCCATTTCAAATCTTTAGGTCTGACTGTGCCTAGTGGAGATCAGTAATACTCATGCAACGAACTTTTTTTATCCCAGGGTGTTCATGCTCATATACAGAAGACAGAAGCAGCCAAGATTTATACATTTCCTTTTAGGTGTTTACAGCTGCAGATTTCAATGAGAAAGCTCTTCACCAGCTTTAAAAAGAACAATGAAATAGTGTAGCGAGGGGCTGATTGCCGCTCCGTGGGGAACTCCTGCACACATTATAGACTATCTGCCTCACACGATAATGACAGACAAGTAGATGACCTTTCTATGCTAATGATTTGGCTCCTCGATGAATTCATCCTATGTGATACAGGCAACTTGTCTTTACTCAGTGATGGATCATGTCACGGGATCCCAGAGCTTTCATGTGTTAGTTAATGTTCTGTCAACACAAGCCCCTGAGAGATCGTCCCAGATGTCCTGGATGACAATTAAGCTCTCTTGAATAAAAGAGACGGTGCCTAGCGAATCTCCAGGAGCTGACGCACTTCCTGAAATACAACAGGTCACATCCCAGCAGAAATCTTTCCTGCGTCTGCTAGCTTACCTGCCGCTCAGAGCATGGAGCTCAAGTGCAATAGCGGAGTTAAAAATCTACAGTAAAATGAACTGGAAAATATTGATCCAATTTAAAGCAGCATTACAAATGCCCAAATCATTGCATCCTAGCATTAACTAGTTTTTAAATATCTAATGGTTTTATCTGCTCTGCTGCACTTCATAATGACAAGTAAATGTGTTAGCACGCACAGCTACTCCACCGCAGACATTTTGGTTCCCTATATCAGGTACAGACCCTATATCGGCCCTTTCTCACACATCACAGCTCTGTAGTTAAGCACAATCTGAGAGTGAGCAGCAGGTGGGTACCTAGGTTATTTCCAAAAGGATTTGGGTGCCCGGCTTTGTACCGTTCCTATCCAAGGGCCGCTCTCGTGGCTGCTGTACGTCAGGGCAGCGCTGCACACCTCCCGGGAGGGAAGCTGATTTAAAGCAAGTTGAACCTCAGCCCAGATATTACAGATTATGCTCGTGTTTACATATTAGTTGAAGATGAAAATCAGAATGAGGGCGGTAGAAGACGTGATAAGAAATGTTTGATGTATAAAGACTTTCATCCTGGCACGTAACTCCTTTGCAAATGCTGCGGAGAAACCTTGTGTTTATAACCTGCAGGGGAGGCTCCACCGGCACCGTGTGAGTGTCACCAGCACCAGAAACTGGTGTCACCACCTTTCTCCCCACGCACGGGACTTTTAATACAACCTCGGAACCGTGTACTAAAACAATGGGCACATTGCCCCATTTTAAATCAAAACAGTCCTGCAAACTGCTTTCTCTCAGCCCAGTTCTGCACGTTTTTATATGTCCTTTTTTCTCCTAAAGGGCTAATTTGCTTTGGTAGCTGCTAAACCCCACCTTGACTTGGTGACCGCTGATAAGCTGGTGTTGATCAAACCACATTTCAGATTCCCATACCAAGAATCTGTAATGCTCGTGGGATGGCTAATGAACGGCTGTAGACACCAAAGGGGTCAGATCATTTATCAACATGCAGCATCAGACCACACCATGAATTCTTAAAGAATCAGGGGCACTCCAGCAGTAAAAAGCCTTAATTCTGTGGTCGCCCACTAGCCCTTGTTGCCAGTCCTCACAGTAGTTTTAGGGTTTTGACCTCATAGAAAATGAAAGCTGCTTCTTACATCATGTCCCATGCATGGGCAGAGCATTAATGCCTGTGGCACCTGGACTGAGCTGGCTTATGTGCTGCCTGAGAGCTGTTGAGGGACCTCCACTCTTGTGGCTCCTTTATGCTCCTTGACCCATTCCTGCAGACAAGTGGCTGTCCTCAGGCTGGTCTTGAGCTTTATAATCGCATCCATCCTTTTTCTCTGGAGTCCAAGAATCTCCCAGTTTTCCATGATTCCCATGTCTCTAAATCAGCCTCTCACAACCCGTCCCCACCTCGTTTGGTGGCTCCTCTACCCTTGACCTCCCACATTGAACCCTGCTGTCTTGCCCTGTTTCTGGCTCCCCAGGTCTCCCTTTCCAAATTCCTGCCTATCTCTTCATCTTCCCGCCCCATGACAAGTCCCACAGTGTCCTCCTCTGGGATCAGTGTCATGGAGGGCGGTGGGGAAAATGGGCTCACATTGCAGAGTCCAACAGGGAGGATTTGAGAGTGGTTCAGCTGATGTCCTGCCTGTAATGCACTCCTCTGAAAGTGCCCTTTCACTGCATGGAAATCAGCATCCACAGAATTATTGTCTCTTTTTTTATTGCTCTCATACTGCATTTTGAAGAGGTTGTAATGAGATTAGCCCCCCTCATTGCTTTACAATATACGTTTTTATCTGGGTGTATATATAGAACAGGCCTTTTAACTGCATAAAGGCGTCACAGTGAGGTTCAGGCCCTAATGTATGACATTATCTCCTCTGATGATTGCAGTCAGTACCAGGCTATGCATAGAAAAGGCTGTTAACTGGCGTGTGGTGGTTGCTTGCCAAAATGAGATGCACTCACCTGGTAAATGCAGGCAGCGGCCTGCTCCCCGAGGTCAGATCCTCAGGTTATGCAAACCAGTGTAGCTCTGCTAAAACCAGTGAAGCAGTGCCAACGTACACCGGCTGGAAACCCAGCCCAGGCGTGGGCTAAGGTGATGCTGAATGGATGGGATTCCTCCTGCAGCCAAAGCTGCAACAACTGATGGCTCTTTTTTACATCCACTCATCAGATTTAAGTGAGGTACTGGTGAAAATCGTGGAAGCAGTGGGAGTTTACACTGGATGACTTCTAGCTGGAGCATTTCTGAAACTCTGGTTTCAACATACTCATTCATAATACGGCCGCAAATGTTTTTCTTTGATCGGGTGATGTGGACAAGGAGAAAAGCTCCAGGCTTGTTCTCAGGACGCTGATGAGTTCAGGCTTGCAGGCAGATCCCAGGGCCCGCAGCATCCCCCTACCCCCCTGGGGCCAGAAGGGCCAGTCTGGACCTGAGTCCCTTGTCCTGCCAAAGCTGCTGGTGGTCCACCATCCCCTCAGCTCTGCAGGCTCTGGGATCTCAGCATCTCCCCACCCCAACATCCCTGTTGCCTGTAACAGGCCACTCTCAGGCAAGTGCATGAGCTCTCTGGTGTGTCTTATAAAAAATAAAACACCCTCCAAAGGCTGATTAGTGCCATGTAATTAAGAACCAAACCTCACCCCAGCAGTCACTAGTGGGATGGCACGGACAGGCTCTCCCGCAGGCTGTTACAATGGCTGCAAAACCCACCGGCCACAGAAAAGGTTCAATTCACCCAAACTCCTTCAGATATTAGGTCTAAAGTTTACAGAGGGGTTTTTTTAATAGACCAGGAAAATTCAGAAGACTTTTTTTTCTGCCTCCCAAATACAGTACGTTCTACGAAACCCTGGTTTCCCTTGTAGATAAATAAATAGTCTTTGCTCTATTCCTGGGGGCTTTACAGAGTTTAGAGAAAAGGAAGTGTTATGTGGCAAAAGCAACACTTCAAAGAGGTCTGCGTGAGCACCAGGGAGCGCTGGGCTTGGGAGATGAACAGTCACTCATTGCAGCTATTTCAAAGCAAATACAATCACTAATGGTACTGAAATATCACCTAAGAGGAGTGAATATTCGCACCTTTCAAGACCTAAAAAGCTCCTACCACCAAACCCTGAGGTAGGAAGGGATCAAGAGCAGAGGTCAAAATGGTCAAAAATGAGTTTAGTTCTTCAGGTTTTTTTTAAAGCTCATCGAAACCGTGGCGGGACAGGTGGGCAAGCGCTCCTCAAGATTCAGTGTCTTCAGCCCAAAGCTGAAAGTCTTAATTGTTAAAAAATATTGTCATTAAAACAGGAAAATGTAGTCATTAGGTTTTCTGGGAGAACAGATTCAACTGCTCTGGAAGAACCAAAATTACTAAAAATGTCAGAAAGAGTTTTCTAGGGTTTTTTGCAGAAGTTTGGGAAGAGTATTTTAAAAATCAAGGAAATCACGTGTATTGTATTGATAATTTCATTTTTTCAAAAAAACACTACAGTCCAAATGAAACCCTATCCATTTTCTAGAGGGATGTGGCATGCAAAATATTTATTACCCCCCATAATTTTTGTGCAGCCCTTGTTAGTGTTGTCAGCACAGACGCAGGAGAGAAGAATATGGAAACTACTTCTGTTTCAGATTTGGGGCACAACAGAAGAGCTTTTGTCCCCAAAAGCTTGTCTACTTCCTCCAGCTCAACTAGCAGGTCTAAAAAAAAAAAGAGCTCGCCTTTCTGATGGGAATTGTGGCATTTTCTAAATGATGCTGCACCTGTTTAACTGAGGGTGCGATATTTAAGCCAATTAGTTCAATTTACGGAGGAAACCATGCCCTTATTCCTCTTTGAAATAGCTTGGTTTGATTTAATTAAGACTAAATCCTTATTAAGACATTTATTAAAGGTTCTGACTGCCTGTATAACCCAAGCCAAGTCACTTCAGCCAGCTGCCCCATGAAGCCCAGCAGGAACTGCTGCCGGGCTGGGCAGGGGTTAATCCACCTCATCTCTAAGCTTGTCTGACACTTGTTTGACTTGGTGTAACTTAAACTTCCAGTCTCTCATTCCCGCTTTTTTCTCTCTCTCCGGTTAACTGGTGAGTGTCAAAGTGAAGATTCCCATGGAGCAGCACTAGCAATGCCTGGAGCCAGCTGTGTTGCAACTGCACCCTCGTGCAGCACAGCTGGATGTGGGGCAGACCCCTTAAATAGGGGGGGGTTTAAAGCAGCGTGGGTTGGCACCATCAGTAGGTCAGAGCCACCAGGGCTGGGAGTAGAAATACAGCAACCTGTAGAGCTGCTAAGTAGGGACCCTGCAGAAGTGCAATATTCTCTCTTAAAATAGCACAAACAAGCCAAGGTAATGCGCGGGCAGGTTTCTGTCTCGGCAGGCTTGCCAAAGCTTGCTCCTCACTGCCACAGTGCACCCGGGAGAAGGCAGGCTTCCCTTTGGTTTGCACTTCTACAGGACTTTTATGAAAGGTTTCAAATTGTTTGCTCCCTTAGGAGGTGTCCCCTCCGCTCTGAGATGTGTGGTGCCCTCGCAGGGGAGCAGTGACCTGCTCAGGCTATGAGGAGCTTCTAGGACCCTGTGCTTGTGTATCAAACATTGAACAGTTTCCCTGGTGAATGAATTGGATGTGAGGGCTATGGTCTGTCTTTGAGTCTAATGGTTGAAAAATCACTCCAGGCAAAGTAATTATTGCAAATATTTGTTGTTTGTGTTACAGCCTAGCTATTGTGTTTTACAGCCAATACAGGGAAACTGAGGCGCAGAAAGCTTTACAGAAATAATGCAATACTGTTTTCCGGGATTGTTATTAACTAACATTCCTTATAATGCCTCTTGGAGCTCAGTAAGTACTCCCAGGAATGAGAGAGTTGCAGAAAAAATAATCGTGTGTTTTCTAAGGATTGTTGTTGAAAGCTAGAGTATACTTCAGGCGTCGTGACCGTGAGTGCTGAAGCACAGTCGAGATGGCGTGGCAAGCTTCTCTGAGGATAAAACAATGCAAACCTATAATCCATGCTATGGGGTCATCTAAAGGACCAGTCATACCGAATATGATCAAAAATTAGATTTCTCTGGTGGAAAAAATTTGATCTGGCATTTTTCACAGTCTTGGTGTCTTTCCTTTGAAAGACTCCTTTGTTCTGCAGGTCTTGGGATGAAATTAAATCATGGCTCATGTAAATACTGATTTTTTTTTTTTTTTGACTGGCTGGGAGCCAATCCTATATCCTGTAGCTACTTATCCCCCTTCCCCCGCATACATACGCTGTGTTAAACATCTCCCCACCCTCCAAACTGAGGAAGATCAGGGGCATTTGTTACTTCTCTGGAAACCTTGTGAAAGAAATTGGAAGGTGGACAGGCATCCTTAGGGCTCTGGCGTGGGGCAACCCTGAGCTTTATAAATACAGCAGCAACTCATGGACCTCAGGGGTTTGGGTATTGCTGCAGCTGGTGGAGTGAGCTCATGCGCAGTTTTTTGCCTCTGAAGGATTCAGGAACCATTTCTGACTCAAGGTTTTTAGTTGTAATTATTCTTCAGGCACTTTGGCTGGAAAGTGGCTATCAATGGGCAGTTTGTGACACGTCCTCTGCAAGTGCTCGGTGTTTGTAATTCAGTTTCACATGGTCTGTGACTGGTCACCCAAGTCACACAGTATCACTCTTACTTCCACGTTGTCTTAAATTAGGGAGCAATGAGTAACAGACCATGAAATTTGGGGTGAATACTAATTCATGCTGACTTGTGTGAAGCTTTTGGGAATTGCAACCATTTCCCAAATGCCCTGTGGTTTTCCAATGCTCATGAGTCACAGCCAACCACTTTCATTCACAAAAATATTTACAAGATTGGGTTTTTAACTATTTAATCAGCTCTGTGAGGGCTGGAATTCTGTTTTCTGACTGAAGTTGCTAGAAATATTCACACTAATCTCATTGGGATGTGGATCTGGCCTAAGTTACTATAACAGCATGTAATTATATACAAATATAAAAAAATGCAAAGTGCATTAACTCAGAACCTTCCAAAATTAAAAGCAAATGCTCAATTAAGATGAAAAAAAGACCTGGCCTGAATTTTGCCTGTGAGACTCTCAAGCCGATGTAGTTCTGGCTATGGATGTATCTTTTCCTGAGACAGAACATCTTATGTTGGGTTTTTTTCCCTCCCATCCCTGATAGGATCTGCTGGAAATTGTTCAAGGGATTGGGATTTGGGAATAAGTCTCAGGGGAGATGGATTAGCAGGCAGTGACTTGGTGAGAAGGTCAAAAAGACAACATATTGCATTGCTTTATGCACACTGCCATTCTCAGCTGCGTATCTCCACGTATATCTATTATATAGCAGTGTATTATATATATGTAGTTCTGCTTTAGGAACACTCTTGTGTGGCTATATACATCTCTTATCAGTCTCTGTCTGAAATAGAGAACCTCTATAACTACAGGCAATCGGTAGGATTGACTGATATTGAATATTTGGGATTCTTTTTCCAGGCTTGAATGCCACAGCCGAGTTCTGGTGAGACAGATGTGGGCAGAGAAGGGGTAACTCCATGAAATACTAAGGATGTGCCACCCTCGTGCTAGCCCCCAGCGCAGGCAAGTGGTGATGCTGCCGATCCCTGTGCGCAGTGATGCTCTGTGCCAGGGTTTTGGCCAGGGAGGGACCGAACTGCCTGCCTGCAGGGAGGGTTAGTGCTGGCTTTGGCACCTTAAATCCCCAGAGTAATCAAGGCCTGACACACAACTGCAGACAGCTTAGGGAAGGTGTCTTGCTTGTCACTACAAGGCAGTTCATTGTCACCCTGTCAGGTTGTGCAGGGGCTGCCGTCCTCTGTCCAAATCCTTGCCTGGTGCTGCAGCAGCAAAGCTCATCCCATTTGGGCAAACAGCAAGCTCACGAGCTTTGTTTTATTGAAACCATCAGGCTTGGCTAAAATCTCTGGTCTCAGAGCAAAGCCAATGACTTCATCCTTAGAGCTGCCTCCATGTAACCTTTGCTTTCACAGATCTATTAGGAAGCTCCCCAGGAGGGAAAGCCCAGCTGCCAAATAAATCATACCTTCCCGGCAGAGAGGTGTGAGATGCTCAACAGGAACCTGAGCTGCCTGGAAGGGGAGAGACAGGGGATCTTCTGCAGAGATTTTTCAAGCTTGTCCAGGCGCCAGCAGGGCCAGATCCTCTGCCGGAGCCCGTCGATGTAAATGTACCAGTTCCTGTGGAGTTTTGTTGCTCTATTCCCAGTGAGGATTTGGCCAGAGCCTGCATGTGTGGTAGGTAGGAAGGAGCCTGTAGTCAACTGTGGGACTTTTTATTTTTCTTTCTAATTAAAAGCAGATATATTTTTTTAAAATATTTGCAGTGGGAAACTATAATTTAGTTTTAGAATTTCCCATTTAATACTCCCCTAATGCCTGTGAAAAGCTTTGAGTTGCAGTTCATGATTTGAATCTTTATAGGCAATTAGCTGGAAAAGGACCCGGAGAAACACAAGTACAGATTTGCAGAGCTTTGGGTAGGATGATGTGGGGAAGAGAAAACCTACAGATTGAGAAACTTTGCTATAAAGCAGAGGGGAGAAAGGCCTCCATTATCTCATTTCTTTAAAGATACTTGAGCATCAATATTGCACAACCCAGGGGTCATGTCAGCAACCCGTAATTCAGGCTTGGTTGGACCAGAAGCCAGATTTCCACGTGTGTCTTTGTAGCACACAACTCCTTGTGTCCTCTACATTTCATCTGGATCTAACAGAGCTTACACTGAGAAGAGGGACCCGGGGACCTGAGACTCCCCTCCAAGCCCTGCCTTTGTGGTCCAGCCTCAGCAAGGGCAGAATTGGTCATGAGGGTGACGCCATCTGCCAGAAGGTGCCGTTCAAAGGTCTCCTTTCTGGAGGCCAGAGCGGGGTTTAAGTCCTTGTTGCTGTGCCTGCAAACGAGCAAGGGCTTGGCTGGAATTACAGTGGTTGTTTTACATCTGTCTTCTCCTGAGAGGAGACTGGGGGAAGAAAAATGAGATGTGAAACTTGTCTTATTTGTGCATCATTCAAGACTGCTTTCAGAGGGGTTTGGACAGTGGGATAAGACTTTCAGCCCTGGGGCCTCTATTTAAACTAGACCTTTTTTTTTTTTTTTTGCATAAGAATGTAGATGTTGCCGGATCAGGTTTCTGGTCCAGGTTTTTTCCTTGAAGACTTGCAATCTCCAGCTACTTCAGAAGAAGACACAAAAATGGAATAATCTGATTCCATGAACTATTGGGTTTTATATACCTCACCCCAGATCCAGTGAGAACTATTGCTTTTGTATCAAAAATGAGAACAACTTCTGGCTCTCACAGTTTTCGCTGGCTCAGATGCTTCACCTCCATGAACTGTCAGTCCTGAAACCCTTCCCATCCTTTGGGCTTTCTCCATGCCTGGCTTTGCCCACTTTTCTATGAGTCCCTTCTGCTGTCACAGCAGAAAATGAACTGGGGGCATTGTGTTTAATTCTTCAATATTTCAGTCTACCTAGCTGTGATCTGAAAGTATTTATAATGCCCAAAGACTGCAAATGAGAGGTGAACAAGGGACAAAAAGGGTTATCTATGCTGCTGAACATAGGTAAAACTAGTAGGTAGTTGGGCAGGTCAACATAATGTTTGCTTTGGCATTAGAGATTTGATGCTGAAGCTACAACCATCTCCAAAGACCTCCTGTCAGAGGTGGGAGGTTGGGATGCCCCCAGCACTGCAGCAGATGCTTGCTGATTAATGGCACCCAGGTGAAATCAAGGCTACCTGAGATGGTCCATATGCTCTTCATCAACCTGCAGCTGTTTTGCAGTGAATGTCTCACAGCAACAATAGGAGCAACATGGACATATTCTCACAGCTGAAATGGTGACTTGTCCTGCTGTTCATAGGTCTTCCTTGCAAGTCTGCTGTACAAAGCTTCCCATTTATGTGCTGTGGCCATGCTGTCAAAGTATAAGTAATCACTTTCATACTTACTGAGCTGCGTGGTCACCAAGGTGTAATATCTGATGGGCAACAGATGTCTGCTTTCTTCCAGGGTTTACAGCATCGTATTATTGCTGTTATTTGCTCTGGCTACATGCTGCCAGGGAGTGGAGGAGGGGCAAGTACTAATGCTGCCTGCTGAATGAATGGCACCTACAGTCTTCCTTTTGCTTTGGGGGGTCTATTTTAAGTGCTTGAATAATACTCAGAGCTCTCAGCTCCAGCATATCTCCTCAGAAATGAAATCGCATCTCCTGTAGTGGAAATTTCTGGTTTATTCAGATAGCCTTTATCCAAATGCAGCAGTGTTCAGCTAAGGGGGACTTGTGTTTCTCAAATGTCCCTGTGCCTGCACAATGCTACAGAAGATAAAACAATCCATGAGCGAGGTGAGAACCAAGTCTTCTGAGGAAGTCTCATGAATATGACATGCTTTACATTTGCATTAGCTGTCTGTGCTCAGGGACCAAGCAGGGAGTTATGCCTCCCATGGTGTTCAGCAGCAGTTCACATACAGAGTTTGCTGGTTTAGCTTGCTTGATGGAGACAGTGAGATGGTGCCTCTGACTCTGCTCCAGTGCTGCCGCATCCTTTATGCTTTTGGAAAAGTACTGTACAGCCTTAAACTTCCACTTCGATACCCTCCAGGAAGCCTGGTTTAACGCCTCATCTGAAGGACATGATATGAGTCATTAAAAACATTTTTTAAAAGTCTGGAGGTGACCTATGGGGCTCTAGGAGAGTGATTCCTGTGTAGCAGCAAGCAGCCAGTTTGTATCTGCCACATCTGAGCTGACAAGCCTCTTGAAACAGCGGTTCTGCCCTCTGCGGAGAGCACTTGGCTAATCCTGAGCTTTTTCAGCAAGCTCCCAGGGGAGCTGCTGGGAAGTGAGCTATGGGGACAGTCATGGTTCAGACAGCCTAAATTCAATCCAGACCCTGAGCCAAATGCTTCCTGCTGACTACTCTTAAGCAGCCCCTGGTCAGTACTTTAAGCTCCTTGCCCCATGCTTCAGAAGTGTTGAACTCTCTGTGATGGCCCTCTGCACAGAAAGCATTGGAGCTGTCTGCAGCAGGACAGGGTAGCTGGGGAAAGACTGGAGACTCCTTGCTTGGCCTCCCTCACCCCAGGTAGGTCACAGACCTGATCTGCTGATGCAGATGGCCACCTGAGTGCTCCCTGCACTCGTGTGACCAAGGCACAATCCAAGTGTCCCCAGCAGAGCTGCTCTGGAGGTGGCTTGGTCCCTTTCTATACAGTTACTGTTGGGATCACAGCTGCCAGACCAGCTTTAAAAACTCCTCTTCCCTTTACTGTGCGTGCTGTGACACCTGGGAGCTCACACCCATCAGTGGCTCAGCTGGTGGCTCTCCCCTCTCCCCCTTGCAGTGCTCAGCCCCTCACCTGGAAGTCCCTGTCCCCTCCCCAGCCCTACACCCACAGCATTATCAGCACAGCCCCGATGCAAGGGATGAGTCAACATTTCCTGCCACTTTGCTACGTGGCGAGCCACAGACAGTTTATTTCAGCAGGAATTTGGGCTTTAAAACCTCCAGAAGACTGGGGCTAACGTAAAAGATGTATGCCCTCAATGAGTGCATGATTCGGTCATTAGAGCTAGAGGATGGAAAAAGAAATGCCAGCTCAGGGATGTAATTTGGCTCCATGGAGATACCTGAGCCTTATCTGCGCTAATACTTGTAGTAATAGGTATTAAATTGGCTCATGTAGACACGGCCCTGAAGGGCAAGAAAACAACTTCACATCTCCTTTTTAACCTCTCTCTTCTTTTCAAGCCAACTTTTTTTCAGTCTTCAGGCATAGTGTGTCTTTACTGGTGTTTATGTTATGCTGCTGCCTGGAGGTCCTCGCTCGCACGGCAGCCTGCTGTGCCAAGAGCCGTGTGCGTGTTTAGGGAGGGAGACCCACAGGGAAGAGTTTAAAATCTATGTAGACAGAACAGGAAAAGGAAGCATTTCTTCATCTTGCAAAGCGAGGGGCTGGCTCAGGTTTGCAGGGGGTTAAATTCAGATGGGATGTGGCTATGGTCCCCAGTGCTCCTCTCCATGGAGAGCTCTGTTTGGTGGTAGGACTTGCTGCATGAGAAGTGGCCCCCAAACCGCTTAGTAATATGTGACCAATGCATGCGTCTGCCTCCCTGCCAGTACCAGGTTACTTCAACACAGCTGGCTATAAAATGCCTGACTTAATCCAGTTGTGTTTCTGGGGTAGCATCCCAGGGCAGAAAGAAAATCCAGTGCATTCATCTCCACAATCTGTTCAGGGAGAGGCATCCGCAGCTTCTGCCTGGCAGGTGGGCCTCATCCTGCTACAGAGCAGCAATGCTCTGGCTTCATTATTTTTCAAGATGAAAAGGCTTCTATGCTGTCTTTCTGGATTACAGGCTATCATGTCACAAACTCTTGTCATCATCCAAGTTGCCTTTGAAAACACAAACGCTTTGCCCATTGTCCTTGTAGGTAAAACAAAAAGAAGTGGCATCTTTCTGCAACCTCTGGAGGAAAAAGCTCCATGAGTTGCTGAGGTGCTGCTCAAGTGGCATCTCAGATGAAAGCTTTCTTGCAAGCCTGGCTCCCCAGCGTTTTGGGAGCTGTGCATCTGATCAAGCTCTCTGCAGCATCAGATTAATACTGTCAAACATAATGAAGGGAAGAAAAATATCACTGAGTCAATAGGGGTGAGCTGGATCAAGCTGAGTCCAATTCAGGAAATCAGTGTGCCTGTCTCATGGTGCTCCTTTTGCATTTTATGTGTCACTTAAAAATGCACTATTCAAATCCTGTTTCTTCCACAGTCCTCTCTTAGCAGGAGAAATGGGCCCCAGCTCCTTTGGTCACATCCAGGGCTGAATGCGCATCCATGTTGCAAAGGCATTTGCATCTGGAGTCCCATCGTGCCCAGATTAGAAGGTCTCCAAATCATGAAAGTCTCTCGGTCTCTCTTTGAGGTTGGGCCCATTTCCAAGGTAAATGCAAGTATTTGCAGACCAGCTGTGGAAATGAATGCCTTACCCACTCTGGGGAAGAGGAGAGAGGTCTGGAGAAATATTATTACAAATTCCTGGCTTGAATGACTATTCTTGTCTTTTCTAGGGGCTGTACCCCTAGCAGGACAGCACTGAGTGATTTCAGTGGTGCATTAACAGCAAGACTAGTCAGCTATTCTTCTCAGCAGGACTTTATTCTGAAGGATCTTTTCTTTTAATTGCTGCCTTCCCATTTTTAGTGACAGCTTCCTGAGTGAACAACGGACTGTGGGAAACCTTGGGCCATCTTGTCTCCACTTGTCTCAGCTGAAAAGAAGGATTTGCACACCTGACCTGCCCCTGCTTAACAATGTGACCGGGGAAGAGCTTTGCTACTTGTTAGGACAGCAGAGCTCTCCTGATGGCGTGGAGGCAGGATCAAGAATCCCAGAAAAGGTGCAGTCATAATCTATGCTTCATTAGCACAACCACCAAGCTACCAGAGTCCCTTTTGTCACTCTTATCTAGGCTACTGGACATCTTTCTCAAGATGCTTGGGTCTGGAGTTTCTAAATTCAAGCCCCTTTTCAACCCACGTGTGGAGCCAGCTCACACAGAGATGTGGCCAAGCAGAGTCTTTGCTCCCTAAATCTGCAAGACAAATCTTCAAGAGCAACGAATGGGCGTATGTATTTCCTTCCTTATCTCTTAGCATTCTGTGACTTGGAGGTCACTACATAATCTTGGATGAGCCTTTGTTTGAAAGGTTTTCCCACACTTTACCCCACAAAAAAAAAAAAAAATTGTTCACTTGGATTTTTTGGCAATTCTGTTAAATGTTTTTAGATTATCATGAGAGATCTGGAAGTCACCCCAACAGCAACAGGTTTGGTCCCTTCTCCTGCAATAAAGTCTGAATAAATAATCTCTGATGTTAGTGCATATGGCATATCAAAGTGATTTGGCCGGGTCTGTGAAATATATTGTGTGTTAATCTCCCCCTTATCTGTAAACTAGGTGAAAAAGCATACACAAACACACAAACTATTTGATGTTTTTCCTCCAAATCAAAAAAACTGTCTCAGTGGTCCTATTATCTCCTCTTATTAAGTATGTTTTCATGCTGTGCTTTTTTTTGTGCCCACAGTCAATAACAATTTAAATGATACTCTTTGATGCCCTTTGTTCACATCATTTATTTCCATCTCTTTATCTGATTTTGCCAACAGGACCTAATTTGAAAGAGGCTGCAGTTCAGCGGCAGGAGGGATTTAAACACTGCTAAGACTGACATTTTCCCTCATCTCACATCCCGTGGGGTACCTGATTGCAAATTTATAATACACCAGAGGTCTTGCCATCATAAGATACAGACTTACAGTAACAGCAACTAATTTAAAAAAGATCTCCAGCGCATCAGTGTCTGGGGCTGGTTTACACAGACTAATTAATCCTTATTTGACCTGAATTAACTCTTAATCTGTGTGAAGTGAAAAAGCTTTACTGGGATACAGAAAATTTTAAAAGATGGAAAATCCTTTCGGAACAGGAGGTTTCTGCAGCTGGGTGACTTGTGGATTAAAATACTTGTTGGCTGCTGCTGTAGAAAATTGGCCATTTCATTTTTTTCTATTCCCACCCCCCTGTTACTAGCTAGAAAATACAGGAGAGGGGCAGAAGGTTTTTTGCCACCAGCAGTTGCTGTCACTTGGTAAGCAGTGCAGAAACAGAGCGGAACAGTCATCCCTGCCGTTTCCCGCTGATATCTTGGGTTTATCAAAGAAATCTGCAGGATGACAAAAGGGAGAAAGATCATTTTGGAGCAGATATTCCCCCTGGGTGTCCCCAAATTGCACAGTCTCCAGGTAAGAGATGGCTTCTCTGCTTCTTGGGAGTGGTCACTTTAGCAAGGACTGCAGATGTGAGCACTAGGTAAATACAGAAGGATCACAGCCGATGCTCCCTATGTAGCCCACTCAAAAGTGGGGAGATGTCCCCACCCCATATCTTTGTGACAGGGTGAGCAGGGAACCTGTCTCCCTGGGACAGGGTGACTTGTAGAGCTTGGAAAAAACCCAAACTTTCAGGCTCAAAGTTGCTGCATGAGGTTTGATGAAGGACAAACTCGATCAGATGTCCTCTCATGTCTCAGAGGACTCTTCCAGAGCACAGGCCGAGCAAATGCCTCATCCAAGATGATACCAAGAATGTGAATGGACGAACTCATCCCTGACCACAGTACACCCTGATGCAGAGGCTAAGGGGGATGTGCTGGGTTGGAAGTGAGATTTGGAGACCAGAGCTGGAGCCAGGACAGGTCAAGGCCACCCTGAATGTGAGGAAATTTTCACTGATGAGCCCTGGGGGGATCTTGTTCAGTGTTCATGGACATGTTAAGGGCTAGCTGGGGCTTTGGGAAGCTGTGGAAAAAAATGAATGGCTGGAGAAGGTTGGACCTGCAGATGTAACCTGGCATTTTGGTTAGGCTTTGTGGTGTGCTGTGCCGAATTCTCCTGCTTGTGGAGATGGAGGCTCCCTCAGAGCTCATCCCTGTTTCGCTCTTGTCTGTATTTCACTGTGCAAAGACAGTCAACAGATGCTTGGGGGAGACCAGAATACTGTCTGTAATGTGGTGATGAGCCAATCGGGTCAGGTAAGACGTCTCTCCCAGCGTCAGAAAGGCAGCAACTTACCTTTCTCCTTTGTTCTTGGCACACTTCCCCCCCCCCCAA
>VYZW01012750.1:35789-88003 GCA_013401315.1 Balaeniceps rex
AAAAGATCCACCTCTCTTTTTCCTTTTGTTCTGTGCCCCCTCCCCCCCCCCCCCAACCCTGCTTACCTATTATTTACTCTATTTGAAACTCCAGCCAATACAGGATCACCACACCTTATCTAAATACCTAAAACAAAGGGCAGGATCCTTATCTCCAGTTCCTGAGGTGTGGACCTGTCCAAAGTCACCCAAGATACCTGAGGCAGAAGTGTGGTGTAAGCCCCAGCCCCCTGTATAGTAGGACCTTCCCTGCCACCCCCAGTAACATTGCTGTGAATGCCGTTATTATTGCATTAAATGTCCACTGCCCCAGCCACGGCAGAGAGGCGTTTCGAAAGATGCTACCACATTACGCAGAATAAATGTCACCCTCTCAAATCAGCAAGCTGTCGAAGGCTTGAGGTAACCATTTAAAGGTTATCCGGTGCTGCTTGTGTCTCTATTTTCAATTACCCCCACTTGTTGGCTTTGAAGTCTTTAGTATGGAAAATAAATCATAGCTCAATGTGCTGTTCCATCATTCAGTAATGCCTGATGTGACAGTCTCAGGAGATCACAAGATTATAGTGATAAGGGTCTAGTTTTAAAATGTTTACCATTTCCCAGTTGAATCTTTGACCTCGGACTGCGTTAATGTTGTGCTATTTTTAGGTCTAATGCCAATCTCTGTCTTGCAACATATCATCATTTTAATGCCTGATTTACACTCTGAATTATGGTAATTTATTGTAATAGTGTGATTTGACCTTTTCAGTATTTCCTATTTTTGTTGGCTAGCTGTTTCGTCCCTTTCCCCAGAGGTTAGCAGGACTTTGGGGGAGTGGAGGAGGCGAGCGAGCCTATCAAAGCACGCAGTGCTGAAAAGGGCAAAATGCAAGCGCATCCTACTAATTCAGGGACTGGGGATCGCATGGAAATTTAAAGGTGATGTTTGTGACAAACCCCATGCCAAGAACAGAGATGACATGTTGTCAGCCTTAGAGATGAAAGGGCATCTTTGGGAATGACTGAAGCGATGTCTGTGAACCTCCACGTGCAAAGCGGGGCTCTGGAAAGGCTCGTTGTGCCCGCGTGGTGCCAGCCCGTGTCTCGCCAGCACGGAGGTTTCCGTCAAGGGTCTGAAGCTGGTATTTATGCTTCCAGCACAGTGAAATGCCCTTGAGAGTGGATGGGTCTGTTTTTAGAGGAAATCGGCTTTGGGAATTGGAGTGTGCCCTGACGAGGGAGCAGAAATTTAAAAGGCCAAGATGGAAAGCAAAAATACAGCCCTAATTGTTTCTCTTTTTATTGCCCTCTGCCCAGAAACACTACTTCTCTAAGGTAGGATTTGCAGGCATACAACGAGAAAAGAAAGCAATAGCTTACTATTAAAAAAAAAGAAAGAGAAAGAAAACCCAGAAACACTAAAATAATCCCCTACAACAAAAAGCTTTGATAAAAGCAAAGCTGAGCCTGAGGGTGATGCTGCTTCTTCACCCTGTTCTTCAGTATTGAGTTTTTTCCAGAGGACCCAGCTTTTCCTTTCTGTTTTGGAGTGTGGTGTTTTTTTTTTTTTAAGGACTGCCCTTCGGCAATCCTTTTGAAATAAGTATTTGTGTCTGGCTCTGGAAAGGGAGCAGTGAAAGCAAGCAGTCAGCTCTTCTAATGGCCATGCTGCCTTTCTGGGAGCAGCATCTTCAGCCTTTGCTCTCAAGGAGTGGGAAAGCACGCAGAGTTGGGCTGGGACTCAAGCCCTCCAAGAGACATTTTGAAACTTATGCTAATAAGGGCTCAGACAAATATGGATCGAATCCTACCCCAGAGGAGTGGTGGTTGCTGTTACGAAGCTTTGATGGGAAATGAGTACAGAAAAACAGAGGCAAAGCAGGTACTGAGAATTTCTTGCCTTAAAAGTGAAGGAAAGGTGCTACTGAAGAGACTGCAAGCAGAATAGGTCGGAAACGCAGCGGGACTGCACCCATTTCCTTGGGTTTGTACAGCTCCTAGCACTATTAGTATCTGGTACCTCCCTTGGGTACTTCTGCTGCACCAATCATGAATTATAGAAGCATGAATTTTGTCCAAAAGCAGAGGAAAAGCTAATAAATGTGCCTGGAGAAGACATGATGCCAGCTTAGTCCTGCTTAAACGTGCAGACTGAGGGAGTGCAGCAGCCAGGACTACAGCCGGTGCGTGAAGCACGCTGGTACTGCTGCCTGCTGCGGTGCAGCGTTACTGACCCTGAGGCAGCAGATGTAGGCCAATGTGATGGATTAACAGTGACATTAAGGGAGACCATAAAATGTATATTGCGCATATATGAAATTGTATTTTCAGGTGTTTTGTTTTTTCTCTTGAGCCATCCAACTCGTCTCCACGGAGGAGTTAATTTATGGTGTTTACCCAAAGTGATTGGTGCAGGGCAGGAGATGGGGTGTAGTTTCCTAGTAAAAGGTCTCCCTTCAGCTTTAGCTGGTGGGCACGCAATTCTTCTTGCTCTGTGTCTGCACCAAGTGTTTTATAACAGGCAAACATTCATCCTTTCCCATTCATCCCAAAGGCCATTTCCATTACCCCTTGGTTGGGTTGACTAGAAATAACAAAGCTTCCCAGTGTTAGGCTTCAGTAAAATACTCTGAGTATCTCATACGAGATGTCCTAACACCAGTGAGCACTTCGTACCTCACAGGCGATGTTTTACTTAATTGTCTCTAAAGGGATTGTACTTCCAGAGGCTGAATTTGTCCTGTGGCTTTTCCCAGCAAGCTTGCACGACAGTTACACAGTGCCTGGGCTTTAGCTGACACTTAACAAGTCATGCCTCAAGTTACACCACTGGTAGGAGTTTAGTGCCCCTCAGACTTCTGCCCCTCTGGCAAATCTAGTTAAAATTGCCCGCTGGTCATCTCTCCTAATGAGCCTTGGTACCTACGGGCTGTTCCCTTAGGCACACCCAGATGCATTTGTCTTTTTACCCGAGAAAACCAAGACAAAATGGCCTTAATTCAGACCACACTGAAACCCTTGAAGAAGTTCGCTTTTATCTGACTCTGTAAAGAAAGACTGTTTCTGCCCTATAAAGCGTATTTTGGACTTGTACTGTATAACCGTGTATCTCGGGAAGTAAAGGCAGCTGTGCAGGGCTGGTGGAGCTCAGGATCCGAGTTATTTTCACTGATTTCCTGGATGATTTGAGACAAGTTTCCTTCATTTTGATGTTTGTTTGCCTTAACTGTAACCAGACCAAACAGCCAGCTTGATTTGATAAGGTCATTCATGTTTGCACAGGTCCCATGGGGTCCTGATTTGGGACTTTATGAGAACTTGCTGGTTAAAAAAAGGCAACTGGGAGTTTTAGACACAAACAGCTGTTCTGTAGGTCCTTATCACTGTCCTCCTAGCTGGCCAGTCCATATCTGAAGGATGACTGATTAAAATACAGTAGATATGTGCTGCAATTGTGGGCTGACAAAATCATCGCCTGTTGGAAAGAAAGCTAAACCAGAAGTGGGTATTCCTGAGTTGTCAGCTTTCTAAGCAGTCTTTAAAAAACTTACATGAAGAGTGATTTTATTTTACATTTTCAATCCATTCAGCCAATTCTACAGCAATACGGCCAGAAGTACACATGCGTTAGGTGCCTGCTTTGTACATAGGATCACCTTCATTAGTTTGATGTGCAAATGGTTACTTAGAAATACTAATATCTGCAGTGAGTGGTTTCAAATGACTACACACGCAGGCATATAGCGCTGTGAACACACTGTGTACACTGGGGCCTTTGAAAATGGTTCCTTTTAAGTTTCCACTCGCATCCCATCACTGAACTGGGATTTTGCACAAATATTTTAAAATAATTGTTTTAACATTTTCATGCTTGCTTTTAAAGTAGATCATCCTCTGTGATCACGGACAATAGAAACGATTGTTTGGTGGTCTCTTACTCTAATCGAGTCAATTTGCTTTGCTGGGATTTCCCTCTCCCCTGTATTCAGAGCTCAGAGTGGTAGGACCAAACAGAGTGAAGCGGATCTAATTAACTTCTCTCAAGGGTATTGACTGTCTGCAAAGGAAGAGAAAAGCAATGAGGAATACATTATGAGAGCCTATTCATTGCCAACTGGCACACAGTAGCAAATCATCTTCTTGCAAAACCAGAGTTTACATAAATTTCCTTATTTGATTGTGTTTCCTGTTGCATAAAGGTACCAGAGGCTATGTGAACTCCTATGGTTTCTGAAGACAGAAAGTCAAAAGGAAATAAAGCAAAAGTGCTTTGTATAAACAGTGGAAATTAGAAATTCATAATTAGCCTTCATTCATTAGGAGGGTGAAAAGTGAAATGTAAAGTAGGTTGGTGTATTATCTTCTCTCATTTAAGGTATATCCATGTGCAGATATAGAAAACAAGCCCGACTGAAGATCAGATGCCATCTTCATCTCCCTTGAACACCTATGGGAACAGCAAGGCAAGCCCAAAGCTTGGAAAATCATGTAAACACAAGAAGCTGGGGCAATACTGGGACTGGCAGCAAGCTTTAACAGGGAGCTCCTACAGCGATGCTGCTGATGGGAGTGGGTGCAAGGAGGGTGGGCTGGCTGGGCAGGGAGCCACCACTGGAGATGGTGACATGGGGACAAGAGACAGACTCCTGTGATTTCCATCCACTTGGCTTTGAGTGTTACTAGAGACCAAAAGTTCATATTAGCATAATTTTAAAAATTACAGACAAACTGTTGTGTGCCTCAGTTTCCTCAATGGAAGCTGTGGAGTGAGTAACAACATGTGGACACTCAAGGGTTTAACTGGATGTTGACCTACAGTCTCTCATAATGAACTGCTCTCTAGAAACTGATGTCAGCTGGATACAGGATAGATAACAATGCCCATTCATGTGCCACGGTGATAAGAACATCACTGGATGGATGGATTGTACCAGTGATGAGGCATGCAGCATACTTGTGAGATGGCAGTAGCCTTCATCTCTAAGAGTGCATTTGCCAGAGAATTTCTTGCGAAAAAGGGCCAAAAAGGTGCCATGGGCATTGTCACCTTGGGCTGATGAGAATCCACATTTGTCTGTAATTGAAATGTCATTGTCACCCATTGACACAAACTCAAAAGGGCTTTCCTGGTATCCTTGAAATTCTGTTGGGAATATTTGCTTGCACGACATGCAGTTTCTTCCAGCTGGACAGTAGCTTTGTCACAGGGTCACCTCTGCTTTGGAGACCCAGACCCCTCAAGGCAGGGAGGAACGGAGAGAAGCTGAAATATGGTTACTTTTTACTCTACAAAGTACAAAGGAACCTTTACACCTCTCTCCTCTGAAACATTAAGCAGTTAGTAAGTCTTTCTGACCATTGTACTAAGATGACATAAATGGAGATGGTGTGTCAGGCTAGCCAAGGTAGCCTGCAAGCATCTGGGAGCTATTTTCAGATGTCAGAAGTTAACAAGGTGCTGGCTCTTCTGCAAAATTGAAATCCTTTCTGAAAGTCCCCGCTTCTGACACAATCTGTTGATTGTCATCTTTATTATACCATGTGCAAATAAATACAGAATAGCATCTTGCCAAAATGTATTGCCATTCAAATTGTACCCATAATCCGTATGACTAACACAATCTCCATGTTTTCTAATGACTACATTTCCCTACCAATTTCTGCAGGACAAGAGCCCTGGTCTTGCAATTTATTCAGCAGCAGGGCTGCAGAAGTGTGTGTGCCCTCCGAAGGGGGAGAGGATCAGGGGTGGGGAAGGAAGAGGGATGGGACATTGTCAACACCTGTGTCAGCACAACATCAAACCAGATTACAAGAGACATTAAAGGTATAACCTGAGCAGAATGACTCTCTTCTGGGCACAGCTGTGAGCAGCATCAATGCTCTCAAAATATTTTGCTGGTGCAGCATCACCTATTTAACAACAGGATGTTTTACAAGCCTTTAAACTCTCCTGTTCCCTAACACCTTCCTTTAGGAAGGCCAGGGTGGGTACTAGTGAGCTTCAGCTGTTGCATTGCTATGGTCCTCCTGCGTTACACCAAGCTTCCATGGGCTCTTGGTGTCTCTGGTCCTCTTTGCTCTGTTGGGTGATATCCTGCTCTGCAGCCCCATTGGGCTATTGCAAAAATAAATAACAGCTGTTTGCTCGAGCAGTAGAAAAGTAGGAATCACTCACGCTGGGATATAGAGACGAGTGATGAATCGAGGTGGCTGCCTGGAGTTAGTGCAGTGGAGTATTTTGCTGGAAGGTGCTTCAGCAAGGTGATTGAAGCAGCCTCCCTGCCCAAGCTCTCCTTGCTCACCAAGAGGTTGGAACTGGAAGGCTTTCGCAGTAACTGCCTTGCTGAGCTGGCAAGCACAACTGCATTGTGCGCCTGTACCACCAAAACCAATGCATTGGGAAAACACTCAGAACAAGAGTTTTCTCAAAGGACAAAAGTAAACAGCAACAGGTCATCCCCAGTTACCTTTCCTAAACAAATGCAAAACATATTTGCCATCAGCAAAGTGTTTTATGGCTCCCACCTCCTTCTCACGTGTTTGCTAGCTTCTGCAGCTCAATGTGCAAAGCCAGCTGTGGTGGGACAGCCCTGTGAGTGGGCAACCACAAAGGCTCAGTTGTGACCCTGGGATGGTTTAGCAACAGCTTCCCAGCTTCCCATGGTGCTGGGAAGAAGCAGGGAAAAGACTGTTATAATGATGGGGAAGCACAGAACAGCGGCTGTGTTCCCCTCCCCTCCGCGGGGGTAAAGGGATTCATGTGCATTAGTAGGAGCAGCTGCTCACACCTCTGTGTGTTTATACCCTACTTTCCTCCCTTCACGTGAGTGGTGCTAAATTAATCTAAGATACCTATAGCAGCAATAGTTATTAAATGCAATAATTACCTGTATGCTAAAGAATGCCCTATTTACTGAAATATATTCAGTTCAATATGTTGTGCCACTGCACTTAATAAATAGAGCAAAAGGTGGTTTATAGGCCAGGGCTGTGCTTTTATCAGCTTTCCACTGTGGTCATCAATTAAATCATTAAATAATGAATGGATTGGCTCAGCTCTATTAAATGATAATCCTCAGTCCCATACATTCTGTAATTTGTGCCGTGTGTGCTGGGAGTGTGCGTGCTCCTCTCTTTACAGGCGTCAGAGCCGGGTGAGGTGCTGAGCAAAGCTGGAGTCTGCTGCCTGGCAGAGCAGGGGCTTGGCATCTCCGTACGGTGAGCTCCTCAGTGCCTGGGTAGCATGCAGAGCTGCAGCCCCACTCTTCAGACTCTGTTTTAATAAGAGTTTTGCCCCCAGCAAATCTTTGGATGCCTTTTTCCCCTATAGGAACTTAAGTCCTAACAGCAAAAAAAGCACACTGGAGAATCATATTTCTTCCTGTGCTACCACTAAATGTGATGAGGTTTTGGGAGACCAGCACAACGTGGAGATTTGTTGTGAATGTCATATAAAATGCTTGGCCTTTCCTTGCCTCAGCTGCCCTTTTGGGTGAGCGGGACTTTGATTCCCCTTGGTCCCTTAGGCCCACCCAGCTTCACAGCTACAATCAGACAGGCACCCTTTTGGCTTAGTCCATAATCAGTACAAGATTGATGCAGCAAAACCTGCCTGGGAGGAGACCAGTGCACCAAAGGTACATTTTAGAGAGCAAAACATTAATTTTTAGGACAACAATCCTCCTCCTCAGGAATCCCGTCATGTCCTGCTGGGTGAGTGAGAGCAATACCTGGCGCTTGCTGGGCTGGCTTACTCGGACATCGCGCTGCTGTTATCGTCCTTCAGTGCTTTGTAAAGCATTTGGGGATGACTTGGCAGGGGCAAAGGTGTTTCTTAAAATGGAAGTCTCCTGATCTTATGCCTTAGAAAAGACTCACTAATTAAATTGTAGGTGCCAACAGAGAGGGTATTTTTTCCTGGCAGTTAAATGGCTGGAGGATCTGAGGGCCCCAGGCAAAGCCATAGGTATTTGATCCTGCAAGATGTTAACTGCCAGGAAATATCCCAAAAAGACAGCATTATTGCTGTAATACGCTTAATAAAACATTCTGGTTTTCCTCTGGCACCGTAGGCACTGGGAAGGCATGGAGACAACATCTAACTGTTTCTACATCAATTCAGCTTGGCGGGCAAAGAGAGCAGGGGGTGCAGGGCACTGTACCCCTTAGCCCGACCGGCCGGCCACGCTGCGTACACCAGTGCATTGCCAGTCAGAGCAGCGGGGAGGCAGGCCAGCGTTTGCTTGGCCTCTTAACCTGAAAGTCCATGAAAGTGTTGTTTTTGATGCCAAAACCAGGGTGCACTTGAGCAGAAAAAGGTCTGCTCTTGCAACTGGTGTTGTTTCTTGCATTTTTCTCTCCATACGCTGTTTCTGCTGTTGTAGTACCAGGGAGTTTTGTTGTTGTTAATTACAGAGAGCAAACAAAACTGTACTTTGCAATCCATCGTGGATTAATGCTGTGGGATGGGCTAGGACTATAATCTCTGTTTTGTAATAGGAACTGGGCTATGACCACATGGCAAGTCAGTAGTAAAACTCCTGAATTAGCTCAGGCTTGCAAAGAAACTCTCTGCCACTTTGTGGGGAAAGAGGACTGTGGGGTTCAGATGGATTCAAGCTTTTCCCAGACGTCCTCCATAACCCTGAGACCAGCCCCTTCCCTGCCTGCAAAACACGTTTTAAAAAATGAGTTTATTTCACCAAGTTTTGCTCCCCTCCTCTCTTCAGAGTGCAAACCCCACCAGAGAAGGAGTCTGGGTCTTACATACCACACCGAGTGCAGTGCAGCCCCGATCTCCCCCTACACCCCACCTCTTGCAGGCTGGAGCTGAACCGGTGTTTCCCTGGGACGGCTTCAGACAACGGCAGCGCTCTGTGAGAGCAGGCCTGCATCAACCCACATCACGCCAGAATTAATGGCTCCCTTAATAAAAGTGAGTGAGATCATCACTCTTGGCTTGATTTTTCCTTTTTATTGCCTTTTACACGTACAAGTAATGATCAGCTGCTTAAATATCTCTAAAGCCAACACTGAAGGACATGTTCAAACCTCTCACTCTCTAATGAATGGCAGTGTCATTTCAGAGGGAGTTGCAGCACATTCCTGGACCAAAAGGAGAGGCTTCTTGCAGGACCAGCTCCAGCATTGTATCCCATCTGTCAAGACTCCTGAAATGGGTCAAGTCCCATTAAAACAGCGAGATGCACCAGCCCTGTGGCTGAGTGCTTAGTGCAGGCTCAGCTCAGAGATCACGCTCAGGTTTGAAGAAAAAGGCAAGTGTCTCCGTGCCTCTCTATGCAGTCCGTGTTAAAATAGGACCTTCACAAAGCTCCAGGTATGGCTTAAGAGATTCCTTGGATTTCCAAATAATCTTTCAAGAGAAGTTACCAGATTATGGACAAAAGGCTTTGCTTCCCCTTGTTCCCCAGAAGGATTTCTAGACACCGCGGGCTCTCCATTTGCCCACTCCATCCCATAATGAGCATCAGAATCAGCTTCAAATGTTACTGAGATGTTACTTATATATACAAGAGCCTAAATGCAAATGAGGCTCAGTGTGATTTTAATTCCTAAATGCCTGTATCATTTTAAAAAAATGAATTTTAGGCTCTAAATCGCTTCTCAAAACCACCTCTCTCCCTCAGGTGTTGCTTGTGTGCAGAAAAAAAAAAAAAAAGAGTTCCTGGTGCCCAGCTGTGTTTCTACTGAACTCACCAGCAAAATTATGGTTTAAGGGGAGACATAAAATTTATCCCCTCACTTGGCCCCGCTATTTTTCATAAAATATATGCCACAGATATGCCAATCCCACCACAGGATGTGCAGACCCTGCACCTGCTGCCCTGAGGTGGCCTCCAGCTCACGGCTCCATCCCAATGCCTGGAGAAGGAGGTGAGAGCTGCCGTAGCAAACCCCAGAGCTGCTCCGAGCTCGTGCTGGCACAGCGCTGAGAAGCACTGAAAGGTTTGAGGCATTACTGTCAGTGCATTGACTTCTTCCTCCTGCTGTATGAAAAATTTACTGGAGCTGTAAAGAATTTGCAGTGTACTTACACACGTGTAGTTGGTCAGAGCACTCGCTGAGAGGCACAGCAGCCCGTCCCGCAGTGCCCTGCCACGTTCCCGTGGTTGCAGCAGTGGTTGCAGGGGAGGCGATCGCTCGGGTAGGGCTGCGGTGGAAGAGTCTGCCCCACTGCTGTATGGCAGCACAGATACAAAAATTAATAGTTTTCCTTTTTTCACCTACCATTAATCTGCAACGTGCATGAATTGTAATTAAGCTCATTTAGAGCAGGGCATTGTATGCAAAACACTAATATCAGCAATACAGTCGTCCAGGTTAGCTCCATTTGTCAAAATAATGGTATGGGGGGAGAGTGTGTTTGGCTTAGCTCAAAGTGTGAATGAGCCGTGCAGAATTCAGACGATCCTTTGAGGTGGAAGGCCAGGACATAGCACTGCTCCAGACCTCTGGAGAAGCTCTGGAAACCTTGTAGTGGTTTCAGTGAAGCACATCTTCCTGGGAGCCCCTACAAAAATCTCACTTAGGTTAACAAGACCACCGCCTGGCATAGCGTTAGTGTTGGGTTAGGATGCTCTGGAAATCTTTAGGGGTGCAAGCAAGGTCCAGCTTACCTAAGGGCCAGGACTTGAGGCCACAGAGCCTAAGCTCATCCTGCTTGGAGAGCAGGTAACACCGACTGAAAGTGGGTGTTAAACCTTCGTGCCACGTTAAACCATCTTGCAGAGCTTTTCTGCTGGAGAGGCAGCTGTTTGACTCCAGCTCTATTGGGTCAGCTACACCGGCTCATGGTAAAACCTCCTGTGTTCAGGTGATGGGGCCTTTAACAGAAATCAAGGAAAGGCTTCAGACCAGGACAAGGTTAATTAGCTGTTGATTGCCTGGGCTCTGCAGGCAGGGATGGAGGAAAAAACAGACCAGAAGCTCTGAGTTCACTGTGTTGGTAGGAAAAGTGAGAAAGGGGATGGTTTTCAGTGAATGTCCACCAGGAGGTACTTACAACAGCAAGTGCCTTGAGTTGTTTGTTTATTCTTTGGGAGGGTAAATGAGGGGCTGAAATCTCTCCTTCCCTCCCATAAAATCCCTGCATGTTAGACAGCTTCTGCTGTTCGTACCATGCCGCTCATGGTCTCCAAATTGTGCCAAACCTCTCTAACGTGCTCAAGTTCAGCAAGCTGCCCTGCTGCAGGCAGGGATTTCATCCCTTGGCTTCTACAACTCACTGCACAAAAAGCAGCGGGGGGCTGCCAGCTCTGGGGGCTGCCTGCATCTGCACCACAAGGCTGATGCTTCCCAGCTGGGTCCCTGCGCGACGCCAAGTCGCTCTGTGCGCACAGGGGCTGTGGGGTCGGGATTTCGGGACATCTGGCAGCCCGGGCTGTGAGACATCTGGAAAACGAAGAGTTTGCCACCCAAAGTGGGACTCAGTAGGTCTGGGATTTGACTCCTTGTCTGTGACCTTTCAGGGCAAGGTCTGGGAGGGAGTAATCTTTCCATCCTCTGCTTTTGTAATTGCATTGGTACGTTTGCTGGGGCTGCGCCGGCTGAAGTGCTGACAATTTGGGAAGGCTACATTCTTCTAGGAGGAAAAACTGGGAAAGTAGTTATATCTGTGAAGTCTCCAGCCTATCTCAGCTGCCAAAGTGCTAAGTAACAAAACCAAAACGTGCTCTGGTTTCAGATGCCATGGACTTCACTGTCTTGAAAAGGGGCCTCTTCCCACCATGGCCTGTACGACAACCTCTGTGTGAATGAGAAAAGCTAGGGTTCGAGGCAGGCTCTCACTTGCACTTGTGTTTATTTTGGTGTGAAAGACCACATAAGGTGTTGGCTGAGAGAGAGGAACCGGGTGATTAGGGAGTTTTTGTGGATGTGGAGATGCTCTGCTCTGGAGGAGCCCCCAGGTCAGCCCTGCCAGTGCCTGGCAGTCGGGGTGCCTGAGCTCTGGTTTCCAGCAGAGATGTGGATGTTCCACATATTTAGCCTGGGATCTGTTTAGGTTCCTTTTGCACTGCCTCACCCCTTGCCCCTTCCTTTCTTTGTCAGTCGGTGGATGCCCTGACCCTTGTTAGTGAACAAGAGCCCTCTAGGGCTATTTATTATTTAATGCTGCATTTCTTGGCTTTCTTTTTTTCTATTTGTCTTTCTGCTATTTAGTGCCCCATGTTGAAGAAGTCCTTGATGCATTGTCAAATACCTCCATGAGATATTTGACTGACATGTGTATTGCCTGCCCGAGTAAACCTGGCTGACAGGGAAAGGCTTTCTTGCTCTGCAAAGAAGTGCAACAGCTGCTTTCTTCCACTCCCCACCTTTCCAGCAGAACTCAAATGAATTGCTTAATTTCAAGCAAATTTGATAATAAGGTTGAGGTGTCAAAAGTGATTACATTCCAGAGCATCAGACCACTTTGTTTATTTAAGAAGAGAGATCGTGTTTGGATTTTTTTTTCCGCCCCAATTTCCCCAAAAGGACAAAAGTATTTGCTCCTTGCTGGCTGCTGGGGATGTCTGGGAACAAGGCTGCAGTTGATCTCCTCCTCGCAGACCTTCTCAGGGGACTTCTGTCCCCCTGTGCCCTGGCAAGGCAGGACCAGCATCAGCAGGTCCAGGACCCAGAGAAACCTCCACAAAAAGCATTGCCTGGGCCCCATTTTTTTCCTCTGAGCATAATTTTTGAGGTGCTATTCTGCAAATGACCTTCGCAACCTGCCTGTGCGCCTTTAAGTTACTTTAACCACATGCGAAGGGGTGGTATTAATAATAATACTATTCACACCAGAGTCTCCTGGGCAGCTGAATGACAGTATGAATGTGGATTAATATTCCTTAGCCACAAGGGACTAGGAAGGAGCTGATGGAAGCATAGCTTGTGAAATTAATAATCACCACCCACTTGGAGGAAAAGGAATTGGATTATAGGGACTCCAAAATTAATAGTATCCTGGGCTGGCAGAGGCTATTGAAATATTCATTGGGTTCAGCTAACCTAAGACAGTAAGAAGCAGGCAAGGTGTGATGCATTATGTAGCCATGGGCCGTGCTGAACTGCCTTTCGTGGCCGTGGGGGCCGGTGCTCGGGAGCCGGCTCCTTTCTGCGTGCCAGCAGTGTGGCACTAATTGGGCAGAGGGACACAGTTATTGACGGAAATGTGGATATCTGCTGATGAGCGCTGCCAGGTGTTTTTATTCACAGCGTAAATGAAGCAGCAAGGGATGCTCTAGGGCTGAAGCATGGGAAAACTGGGGAAGAGGGAGTTGGGGTGTCGGCATGCAAAAGGTTTTCAGCAGGACAGCTGCCTGAATCCTGGGGGCTGCCTGCACAGAAACATCTTGGTTTGAGCATTTCTGTACTGCTGTGCAAGGCTCTGGCTGCAGTGGGGTATCGCTACTGCAGGACAGAGCAGGAGCTTGAGTGCATGAACAGGCTCCTCCAGCCCCAGGAGCTATGGCCTGCCTGTGTCAGTGGGGGAAAATAACTGACCTCACTCCCAAGCATGCGAAATTGGTGAGAAAAACAGTGAACCCACTGGTGTCTCCCAGAGGGTGTCCCCAAAAGTGGCCCTGGCCTCCCAGGACCTGCTAAGTCCTGCAGCACTGGAGACCTGGGGGAGGGCAACTTCCAGAAAGCCCTTTGCAGGGTGGGGGGGCCTGCTGCTGGCTGGGAGGGAGCTGGATTCAGTTTAAGTGGATAAATGGCCTTCAAAAAACTCCTTCCAGGAGCTCTGCTGACAGGCAGGCCCTGCACATGCTTCTCAAACCCACGGGTATCAGACACGCATGTCCCTGATGTGTGCTGTGAGTGAGGGAAGGGGCACTGTGCATCCCAAATGAGACTCTGGGCACAAATACATAAATGCACCTTATAAATCAAGCTTGGCATCATTATCAGTCATGGTCTGGAAAAACTGCTTTCACCAGTAAAGAGAAATCACGGTCCTTCAGCCCTGCTGATGCCTCTGCAGGAAGATTTGTGACGGGCACGGGAAACCTCAGTGCTGAGAGTGCTGCCAAGTGCGTCCCTGCCCTCTGCCTGCCCAGGGGCTTTGGAGAGGCTGGAGACCAGGAACCGAAGTATGGCAGCATTTTTCCTCCCTTTAATGCCCAAGTTGCCTCCTTTTGCCTTGGTGGCTGGTGTGTAGCAAGTGGGGAGGAAGGAGGCAGAGCGCTGGCGGAGCTGCCCTGCAGAGCAAACCCGGTGTGTTGGGTCCATATGGAGCTGTGTCTCCTTTGCCTCTTGGACGCGCTGCCTCTCTCACCAATGGAAGTGCCCTCTCCCAGTGGAGCCAGGGACGGAGAGAGTGTTTCCATTCAAACAAACACTCCCCTCCCTTGCCCCCCAAATCCTTATTTCTGAACCATTTTCGTCAACGTGTGACCAGCAAGCTCCAGGGAGAGGGACCCAAGCTCCCTTTCAGATCCCTGGCAAACCTGCATCTGGTATGAAGATGCCATTCCTAGCTCTGAAGAGGCTCAGCAGGTTGTGTTGATTTGGGGGGCAGCCATCTGTAAAACAACACACGCGCATGCGTGTGGGAGGGCAGAACGGCTATGGGCTGCCTGCTGGGTGCAGGGTGGCCTCCATCCGTTCCCACCCTCCATCTGTCCCCACCCTCCATCCATCCCTGCTCCATCCGTTCCCCGCCCCCATCCCTCCCTCCCAGCGCTCGGATAAGGGTGATAGCAGCTCCCATGGACTCTGCTGCCAGGGCTGGGTGGCCACTGTGCAGGACAATGAGGTATATCCCTGCTCCCCAGAGGCAGATGGGACCCCGAGAAGCAGTTGTGGGCCAGATGCCACCAAACATCACGAAGGCAGCATGCTTGAAAAGGGAAAGTATATATGGGAGAGTAAAGCCACCACTAAATTAAATTGGTTGTGCTATTGAGGAGGGAGGCATTGCCACTACGAGAGTATGACAAAGTCCTGCAAACTCATGAGATGTGCAGCAAGCCTGTTGTGCTGCCAGTATGCTGAATTACTCCTTGAGTGGGTATTTGAAAGGGTAGATCACTATAGGGGATCATTATTTAATCAGTTTGAATTAAAGATTCCCCAGAAATACAACATTGTGCATTAAAAAAAAAAAGTCCTCACTGTAAGTGTGTTTTCCACAGCTCTGCTCTCCTTCAGGAATAACAGTCGTGTTTGATTTAATTCTGCCTAGAGGTAACCAAAGTACCTCAGTTAAAAACCTGAGCCCATGATGTCCAGGGGTCAGCCCAGCCTCCTTTCTCGGTGGAGGGAGCGTCTGGTGGTGGCACATCCAGAAAAGCTTCCATTGCCATTGCACATCAAAGAGCTGGTCTAAACTTCAATGGTTTTGCAAAACACATCTCCTGTTCATCCACCTGGGCTACACAAACTGGAGTTAAGCCCAGATGAGTTTGCTGATATAGAGCTCTTGCTGGCCACAAGCTGGCGAATGAGTTTGTTTTGTTGTGTTTATAGTGGGGAAGGAAGCCTGGATGCAACCCAATGCATGCTTAAAATCAGCTGGAGCCTTTCTCGTGAAGCAAGGTGTGCGTGTTGGTCCTGCTGTAGATATCTCAGGAGGCATCATGAAACATCTCGATGAGAAGCATCCAACAAGCTCCTGTTGAGAGCTGTGGCAAGAAGGGTCCTAAGGGACCTGGAGTGGTGTCCAGTGGGTGCCTGTTCCTGGTTTTTTGCATTGATGGCTTCAAAAAAGGCATCCTAATGAGATTTATGAGGCTGGTTTAAAACAGAGAAGTTGCCTTGCCAACAAGACACATGTCTGCTACATAAAAAAATATGATGATGAAGGGATAAGGTGACAGTTTTATATCCATAACGCTTTCATCCCAAGGTGCCTTTATGCAACTGCTAAATATTTAATTTCTTTTAACTTCCAGCCTTGGATATTTTTAGCAGGTGAAGATGCAAAAAGCCCTCTGCCCCACATGGGTGGGATGGGAACACGTCGGTGTGGGGCAGACACAAACCACAGCCAGCGCGGCCGTCTGTCCCCCAGCTTCTCTAACACTTTCCACTCTTAGTATGCCGTCCAGCTGAAAAGCGTTCTGTGGATTTAAAGTCTGGTTTAAACTCAGAGTTTACCTTTGTAGCTGTCTTTGATTAGGAGTTGAACTTGATCTGGAGAAAATATTTCAGGGCTCCTTTTCACCAGAAGAGCTGTGATTTCCTTGGGGGAGGGTTTGGGCTGTTTTCCAGACCAGTGTGATTGAAGCAGTGCAGGTCCTGAGTTTGGGCAGCTCATCAGCGTTGGGTGCAGAGGCACAGCCTGTCCTGTTGTCCTCTCCTGAATGGGTGGATGGCTCAAGCAGAGGCATTGGGAGAGTTGCCTGTTGTCCTGTCCAATTTTCCACACTGTAAGCCCTGTCCCAGAGAGCACAGTTGTGACTTGACCTATATACTGCAGCTGGTGGGAAAGGCAAGGTTCGTCCATTTTAATTTTGCTGGAAGCAAGGAAGGAGAGCTTTTCTTTTTCTCTGGCCTCCTTTCTTTCAAGCTTTTGCAAAAAAGAGTTGAAATGTCAAACTAGAAAATGCCATTGATGGGGCAGGTATGTTTTCTTCTTCAAAAATGGAAATTGTCCTCAAACTTCTTCAGCTTGAATACTGCAAGTAATAATATTTTGCTTTTACTTCTTGCTGGTGGACCAAAGGCGAGGGCTGAGGTTGGCAAAGAGCCCCTGCGGAGTGGGATCCTCTGCCAGGGCTGTCCTGCTCCCACTGTAGTACTAGGGAGGAACAGGCAATGCGGGATGTGAGTCCTCTTGTCCAATGTGACTTGTCCATGTTCGGTGAAAGGGATCATGGAATACCCACTCTCCCCCAGGCACTTACGGGTGATCAGTGGCAAACTCTGATAAATTTGCTATGGATACTCAAAGTGAAATAAATCCCACTGCTGGAGTGATGTTGTGGATCTCTCTGAAGGAGCCCAGACATCCCTTTCCCTCCTTGGGTGCACCACTGAAACGTCAGCGCTTCTCAGGTCCTTTCAGCTGCACACCCAGAAACCACAAAGCCCTGAACCAAAGTACTTAAATACTTCTGGCCCTTGAGGTTTCATTGCAATTCTGGATAGCCAAAATTATTCCCATCTGCCCGTTGTACCTTAGGGTGTCTTGCCCTGTGTGTCAACCCACAGCAGCTTGAGGTTTGTCACCTCCAGCACAGGTTTCCTGCACTGGGGCTGTTCAGCAGCAGGCTGCAGTGACCGGTGTCCAGTCCACTTGGTTTGGGGCTGGATGGACCTTAGAAGGTCCATAAAACATGTGTACGTGGTATCTTAAACACAGCCAGGGTATTGCATTCAGCAAGGAAGGGGGATGCCTGAGAGACAGACAGGCTTCTGCTGTCTCAGACCTTATGCTTTTTCAGAGCCATCTTGAACAGAAATGAGGATGATAATGTAGTTGAAGTGGGTATGAGAGTTTATGAAGCTTTAAGTGAAACTGGAGGCGTGAACTGTAACACCCTTTCTCTGCTGTTACAGAAGGGAAATGTGAAGGCAGGATGGTGAATTTTGGTTTGTGAGGGCACTCGCATGTGAGGTAATAAAAAAAAAACACCACAAAAAACCCTCCAAAAAACTGCAAACCCAAACCGTATGTGACCCAGAGAAGGCAGCTGCACTTTCCCATAGCACAGCTGTGGAGCTCAGTGCTCAAGCTAACCAGGAGCCAAATCTCACAGGGAAATGATCTCTTGTTCTGCTCTCTCTCTTCCCCGTCTCCCTTCAGCCCCCAACAAACCACCCTTTAATTTTTAAGCTGCAGGTAACTGCAATTAAGAGGCAAATTTCTGATCCTCCTCACCCACACCCAAAGTCTAGTGATTTTTGACTGTTCCCTTTAGCAGAGAAATTGCTCCTGATAGCCCAAGGCTGTGGGAGATGATGTGGGTCCTGCTGACCTGGCTGGGGCTGCATCAGGAGCTGTTCACCACCTTAGGGCTCCCCTAACCCCAGATGTGACAGTGTCTGTTGTTAATGAGGATTTAACCCTTTATCCAAACCAAAACCTTGGGGAGAGGTGGTATGAGGGAAGAAGAGGAGGCACCCAAAATGTCCAGGACTCTCATCCTTCTTAACGAAAAGCCTGTGTAACATCATTGATTATTCACTCTGAATTGGAATGAAGTCAGTTTTACCTGTTCTATGTGCCTGCTGTTTCCTGGCTAAGACATCATGTCACACTAGCACTGACTTTGTCCATCTGCCTGGGTGTCCCACTGTGCCCAGCCCTGTTCCTGGTGCTCACAGCTCAGCACAGACACCGTCCTGGGGAGGGGGTCGTAGCCCATTTGGCAGGAGCGGGTGTAACAGTTGCATTGCTGCTTGGGCAGACCTGGCCTCAAGCAGCACAGGGAGAGAGACGGAAAATCAAGGGAGCCGGCGGCAGGGAGAGCAGCGCTGTGAGCACACAGTAGCAAAGCGGGCTGTAAAAGCTGACTTGAGCCTTCCTCCCAGGATGGAGGTCCCCGAGTTAATGGAGCTGGAGTGGGATGGCTGTGCTACCGGGGATGGCTGTGCTGTGATCCTGCACCCGGAGCCCCTCCAGCCCTCTCCAGGGGGGGAATACTGCTTGTAAACAATGTCTGATGCCCAGGTGAGAGGCTGGTGAGGAGCTGACAGCTCCTCTCTGTCAGGAGGCCAGAGAGCATGGTCCCCGGGAGCTCACTTGTGACACTTGGACAAATTTTGGCAAAGTCTGAAGAAAATCCAGCCACCTTCTTCGGCATCCGAAAGGACTCAAAATGGGAGTCTTTCTTGCAGGAGCAATAGTTAATACCAACTTGTACAGTCTCTCATGTTGTGATTTTTGACTTCTGCTGTTCCCTAAAGGAAAATCTCTGGGTGAAGCTCCCTGCAACCAGCCAGAAAAGAGCATTCAGCTCTTCAGTGTCTTCTCAAAGTGAGCTTGTAACTAAGTCTTTAATACACCAGGTAGGTTAATATGTGTGTGTGAAAGGAAAATCTGTTGGGTGTCTAAAACGCTTGTACAAATGGCCTTGAACAGCAGCATGCCAGGGGCATTGCCCCCACATCCCACCTCTCCTTCGGGGATGCTGGTACCTCTGCTTCACTACGTGCCTAAGAATTACAGGAACACTGGTCACAGCAAAACCAGTTTTAAACCACTTAAAACTGTAAAACAAAGCAAAGAGATGAAAGTCAGGAAGGCAAAAGTTACACAATTAACACTAAATATATCCTCCTTATGCCAGGGACTCTCTGAGTTAAGGACTGGCTCGCTGACTGTCTTGTGCTCCAGCCTGTGCCTCCACTGGCCAGGCTGGGGTTTGGCTGCCCACTGCAGTGATACTGGAACTGTGGGTCAGTCATGCAGGACTCGGTTCATTTTGCAATTACACTTTAGAAAGTAGATTTGGGACCAGGATGTCCCAACAGCTAAAGGGTAATGGTCATGGGGTGCTTCAAAAAGGTATGGTAGGGCCACGTAGTTGGCCAAGGAAAACAAAACTGATGGGTCCCATGGCTTGGCAGGGCACTGTGAATGCTGTTGGTGTGAAATTGGAGCTTAAGCTCAGCTGTGATGTTGGCCAAGTGACACACAATGTCAGCCTGCTTATTGCATCATAAACCCCCCTCTTTTCTGTAATCCTTTTTCAGTTTCTTTCTTCTACATTTTGCATAGTTACTTCCACACATCTGTGCAAATCTGTGCTGGCCCCGTGGGCAAGGACCAGCTCGTGCCTCCAGCTGTGTATGCTGGGGCTGCTCCACTGCCTTTGACATCCCCGAGCTGACCGTCCCAGCCGAGGACCTGCCCTTCGTCCTTTGAGGACTCTCCCGACTAGCACGCGAACGGTTAAGCAGCTCAAACTGCCTGCTAAGGAAAGCACTTTGTTTGCCCTGAAGGGGGGTGAGAAAAAAATCTGGAAAAAAGGACCTCTGGGAGACCTTGTAAGATTAAGCCAACATACCAAGCTGCTGAACAATGGTTGACATAGCAGGGCTCCACTCCCCCATCCCTCCCCTGGCTCCTATAGATCACAAACATATGCTCCGTGCATGCAGGCTCGCAGTCTTTTATTTCACTATGTTTCAGTTCCCGTCTAGCGTCTCTTTTTATTCCGCATGTGACACAAAAGTTAATTTGAGAAAAAGGATAAAGTGTCACATTCTCTTGAGAAATGAACATGTAAATGGCCTGGAAGCGACATCATTTTTATCTCTCTTTTTCTTTTTTTTTCCTTCCCTACCACAAAAGCAGCATTAAATCTGCTCTCTTGATCTGCCATTTCAATAACCGCTTCCCTGGTGTCAGGGAGGATGGATGGGCCAGTGGTGGAGCAAAGCTTGGGGCAGAGGGTTTGGGAGTTGTCCTACCCCCATCCTAAAGCACTTAAACGCTGCTGGGATGGGAGCTGCTGGGGCTGGGGATGCAGTGCCCGTGCAGGCTGGTGCCCTGTCCGGCACAGCCCCGCTCTGCCCGCCCATGGCGAGGCACACAGACGACCTGGCTAGCTGGAAGCTCCCACTGCCAGTCCATCTGGGATGGGCAGAGGGAGCACGTCCATGCCCATCCTGGCACAACAGATGTGTCGGTGGATGCGGATGCACCAAAATGAGCAGAGGGACATGGCTCTGGCTTTCGGCAGCCCTCAGCTTTTGGGCTCAATGAGGATGGGGCACATGATGGTGCATTTGCCACAAGGGGTTAAACACGGGTGTCCTTTGCATGTGCCTCCTACCACAAGAATAACAGTGAAGACAAAAATGAAGGATTTTTATTGATTACTTTGGAAGGAGGGTTACTATGTTGCAGTGACTTTTGGAAAGGGAGGGTATAGGCACACATCAGAGGCTCCAATTACGCAGAGAAAAATACACAGCTCTAAAAAATAACCCTCCCTTAGAAAGACTTCAGCACTATAACAAAATATTAATGTTTAAAGATATTCCTTCTTAATATTTCAGGAAGCAATTGGAAGTCCCACAGTATAGTTCATTCTACTTTTTAAATGGAAATATTTAACTTGGAGCAACAGAGCTCACATTGGCTCCAAGATAAACTTTCCTTGGCAGTTGCAGCTTGTGTATAATGCTAAAAGCAGCTCCATCTTTGGGGTGGCATTTTTTTTTTAGCTCATCTTGGAGAGCCAAGCTCCGAATTAAATGGAGGGCTTGAGCAGCTGCTATTTTGCCGACGAGTCCAGAAGCTTGTCTGCGGCTGGGGAGTGGGGGAGAAGAGCTGTCTGGAGGGGGAGGCAGGATCCGCGCAGAAGGTCGGGCTAATTAAATCTGGAGAAGTCACCAGAGAGCCCAGTGTTTCTGCATATTATATCTTCAAAGCTTTCCCTCACGCAGGGCATGATAAGAAGAGGGTCATCTTGACACTTTCATCTTCTCCTGAAAGGGCGAGCGTTGAGCTAAATAAAGAAATAAATAAATGTTGATTATACAGGGAGGGAGGCACAGAAATATCTGCCTTTTCAAACAGCTAATGTGTCTCCCAGGGCTCCGTGTGCTCCTTCTGCTTATTAATAGTGTGATTTTTTATTACTATTATTATTTTAATCTGCCGATCAAGTGCTGTATTGTGTGAACTCCTGTTTTCACGCATACTTGCTGGCCTCTGACACGAGCCAGCCTTTGCCAGCGCTCGCACGTCTCCCCACCCGCAGAAACATGGAAGTAGAAAAGCAAACATGTGCAGGGTGTGTGTCTTGTCCTGTTGTCAAGGATTTGTTGAAGGAAGGGCTGGAGCAGGTTGTCACAGTGCACAAGCATCTCTGTTTCAGTGTCACAGCTTGTAAGTGTCTCTTTTCTGCCCTTGGAAATGCTCGGCTCCAGCAAGTTTCTTTAACTGGGAGCACTTGGCATGTCTGAAAAATCAAACCTGCAGTGCATGAAACTACAGATTTGGAGATTTGTAGGAGAAAAACCTACCAGACTGCCCAGGGATCCTCCAGTGCTGTGTCCATGCGAGAGAGCCCGGGTGCAGGCTCAGCACCCCGGGGCAGCTCCATGACAGCTGCGCTGCGCTGCAGGAGCACAAGGCTGGTGGCATCCCTAAAACTCCAGAAAACTAGGTGAAATCTTCCAGGGGTGTTTTTTTTTCTTACAGATAGTGACTATTTTTTTTTTCTAAGAGTTGCAGTTGGCAATGAAGATTTGAAGTGGAACCTATGGCTGAAGGCTTGTCTTTGGAGAGGGTGTCCTGGTGTAGTGGGTAGGGCAGTGGCTGGGGAAAGGCAAAGAAGTGACTCCAGAGGGGTTGATTTTGCACATGCACACTGGAATTAAATCCCCCTGAAGCCTATGGTTTGGTGGTCATTCTTTGCTGGCCTGAGAAACAAAATTGAGTTGCTCCTGTTATTTACCAGAGTAAAAGAAAAAAGAAGACACAGTGGTCTGCAGACTAAAATGTGGTACGTGCAGATCTTTCCTAACAGTTAGCTGGACCCCAAATCTTCTCAAAGAGATGAGCGTGCCTTTTTTAGGGCTAATACAGCATATGAGCCTTCAGGCTCGGGGGGTTACACCAAGTGGTTAATCCTCGAGGCTTCATGATGAGTCCCAGCAAGGCAGAAGGTGGCTTCTTCAGCTCCTCCATTGCCTCCTGGATGGAGACACAGACCTGTGGACCAGTGCAAAGGCTGCTTGCAGGCTGCCGGACAGCTGGAAGTTCCAGCAAAATTACTAAATTCCTTTTTTGCAGCTCAGACATATAAACTTTGGAGTGGAAAATGAGGATATGTCTAGGGAAAGCCAGACATGCAGAAGCCGTGGTTGGCTTTCCATGCTGCTCGGGTTGGGTACGGCAGCAGCAGCCACGGCTTTGCTGGCACGCTTGGCTCGTGTCGGTGGTTCGGAGGTCAGCGTGGGAGCATCGCTACAGGCCTGCCCGTTCCTTAGCCTTGTCCCAAGGCACCTACAGCTGCCCACTGCAGGACGTGATATCAGGCTAGATGATAATTATAGAGTGAAATGTCAGCCTCGTTCACAGGAGCATCATTACCCATTAGCTAATTAGGCATTAGCCATTCCAGCACTGATGTTAGTTGCTTTTTAAAAAGCCACTGGATACTAGGAGAGAGAAACACTCTGAAATTGCACTTATGATAGTAGATTTGAAAGAGCAGAGAGTCCTCTGATGCTTTCAGCATGTTAGAAAGCAATGACTGATTCACAAATACCTCTTTTTTCCCAGCTCAGAGGTGAGGAAAAGAGGAAATATGTGCACATTTCTGAATGTGTCCTATGGAAAAGGACATGATTTCATATGGGCAAGGATGTGAACCCGCAGTGACTCGGGGTCCTATTCAGTAGCGGTAAGGGGACCAGTGAAAAGTTTGGCAGGGACACTGTGCTTGGCTAAGATCCACATTTCAACTTCAGTTTATATATTTGGGTGTGGGAAAGTCTGCTTTCTGGGGATAACTTTGAGTTTTAACTTAAAAACCTGAACCTGTGAACACTGAAATGTCTTTTGGTGGTTGCTCTAAATCTTCTCCCTAAGCTCTTGGGACCGCGGTTCACCCCTTCCCAGGGGAGAGGTCTGGGCCTGCTCTCGCCTGCGTGGGAGCTCAGCAGGAATCCCACCCCGGCATGGGCGAGTCATTGCTTTTCGTAACTTCACAGTAAAACTCTGTGTTTCCACTTCACTCCGAGTGGCCCAAACATGACAGTTCACAGGAGACTTTGTGGTTTCCTGCCTGCCTTATACCACACGGAAACCTCTGCAGGCTTGCTCCGAAACTCCCTAAAAGGAAAACTAGCAAAGATGGATGGGAGTGAAGAGCTCTTGGGAGGGCATGATTTGGCCGGGTTTCAGTCCCAGGCTGCAGACTAGCTAACCTATTCCCTTCAAGACCAGTTGCCTCTGAGCGGGAGCTACCTGTGGCTGCACTCACTGCTTTTTTGCTTCAAACATCAGCTGCTGAAGCTTGTAGCCTCCAAAGGATGCTGCCATATCCTCGTCCTCTCCATTCACAGTAAGAACATAGGGCAGGAGGGAGACTCTCCTTCAAGCATCTAGAGCAGAGAATAGATGTGGTGGAAGGTGGCTCTTCTCACAACAGAATGGGGAAAAGGAGCAGATCCATATTTATATAGATCTGTCATCTATATGTAAACCTGGGGAATAAAGAGCAATTTTATGTACATTAGATAAGGGAGCCATGTTCTCCTCTTAAACGAAGCAAAGATTAAATTGGTCCCAATAGGATGACTCTTAATTCCTTCCATTTATATATTCTTGTTTTATTATGCTTGTGTCATAGCAGTGCTTTGTAAGGAAGAAAGAACAGATAATGTAATCAAAGAAGGTCCATAGGAGTGATTTGTCTGAGTTATCAATATTTCTGATGCTACTTTCTGGCTTATTTTCTTTATATTTCTCCATTGCTTCTTGGCATTTCAGCTCTGCGTTTAACAAGAGTCTGGGAGAAGCTTCTGCTCCTCTGCCTGCCACCCTAACGGTGAACAAACACTCTCCCAGCTGCCTCCTGACAGCCCCATTCACTCCAATCTCAGTGCACTATGTTTCCATTCAGTGTATCTTCATACGTCTCAGCCTGCAATTAAGAAGGAAATACAGCCCAGGCGCCCTCTCCACGTTACGGCAGGGAGAACGCTTTTTTACGGTAGGCAGTAAAAGCATTGCAGCAAACAGGTTTACCAGTGATGCTGAGCACTGACGAAACCCACGAGCTGATCTGAGCTCCCCGACATCCAAAATCCAGTATGCCCCACACCATCTGCTGCCAATGGTCCTGGCCCCAAGGTGCTGGCAAGCTCCAGCTGCCCTTGGGCCACAATATAGCAGATATTTATGCACGTGGGGCAGAGGAGAGTTAAAAATGGAAAGCTGTGGACAAAAGTGCCCAACTGAAGTCAAGGTTCAAGTCTGGAAATTCAGGGAGATGCTACATGAATGGGACATGTGATGGCTTGGTGGTCTTGCAAGGCTTGTCCAGCTCCTTCAGCATGCAACAGACAAAGCTTTGGAGAGAGAAACGAAGGATGTGAGTCTTATTCCTGGCTTGTGGACTATGATCACTCTGTTTTGAAAATGGTGTATTTAAAACTAGAAGGTGTCTGGAACTACAGTGAGACTGAATTCACAGTAATTTAGGGAGATAACGTACAGAAAAAGGTCTGCAGTAAGTATTACAGGAGTGTTGTATGCCTGCACAGTGCAAAAGTACTCCAGAACAAACATGGAGAAGGGGCAGAGGGGAGAAGCAGCTGTGAACAGGAGTATTGGTATGGCTGTGCCTCCCTGGGAGGGCAGGGCAGGGCAGGGAGATGATGTGAAGCACACGCACTGGCGAGCAATGGGTTGGTGCCACATGAATTCCTAGAACAGAGATGCACCGTGTGGAAACATCTCCTTTGGCTGGGGGTTGTTTCCAGCGTACAGCAAGGTCAGAAGGGAAAGGCAAGGCAGTGGTGTGTCAGCTCCCGGACACGTCAGAAAGCCCCGCAGCAGTGGCGGTGGCACAGCCACGGTCATTGCTCAGAGACCCCGGAGCGAGCCAGCGTGAAGATTGAATTACAGAGGGGCTGTGTCCCTGTCCCTGTGGGCAGCGGCTCGCACCGCCGGGCCACGCACTGTGCTGAAGCAGTGTCGGGCTGTTCTGCACAAGATTTCTGTACCTGGGCACTAACTACAAAAGTTCAGCTTTCAGAGAAAAAGCAAAAGTCAAACTGAGCAGCTACCGCGTTTTGGGTTGAAGCACAAGCTTTCCTCTTCCTTTGCCATTGAAGTCCAGGACCTTTTTTTGGGGGTGGGTGACAATCTCTGTGGTTTCTTCACAAATGGGCTTTCCTGATCTAGGTATGGCCTGGAAGAGGGGAGAAGCCTCCTGTTCCCTGTGCATTTGTCCAGGGGTTCTGCAGACGGGTGAAGCCCATGGGCAGTGCTGATGCAGGCACCAGTGGTGGGTTTAAGCATCAGGTGAGGTCGACTCTGCCCCAGACTGCTCCCACAGCTTCCAGGCATGAAATACAGAGCCAGGAAAATTCCCTCTGTTTTGAAGGAAATTCAGAATAAAATACAAGGGGCAATTTTATTTTTTGCCTGGTTTAGCTCCAGCAATGCTCCTGATGATGTGCTAGGAGGGGTCTGTGACCCTGCATGATCTAGTGCTAATCGAGGCGGGTTGTGTTTCAGTCGTCCATACAGAGGCACTCTCTGTGCAACAGTAAATTTTACTGAGAGTGTGTGTGTGTGTGTTAAATACTTTCCTCAACAAATGTGCGCATGGGGGTATATATATACAGTTTAATAGTTATCACTCTATACTTAATAGGATTACAAAGATCTGCAGACAAATGAACATATCGCTATATAACCTTATCATCAACTGATAAGTAAAAGCCTAAAGATTGTTGAGACAATTATGTTTTGATATTCATCTTAATACTTGTTCAGGAGACAAAATGAATAAATTGCTTTTTGGTACCGCAGCCTCAGCCGAGAGGCAGGCACGAGCAAGAGCCCCCCCAACGCCTGCAGCACGGATCCAGCCCTTTTCTGGCCAGCTGTGGGATACAGCATCCTCGCCTGTATTACAGGGTCAGGCTGGAGCTTTGCTCATCTCCCCAGTCTCTGCAAGATGGACACAACCTGAATACACCCCCACCGAGCTCCTCGCAACAGCAGCTCTCAGAGGTCTTCCCAAAACTCTTGATGTCACCCCGATTTCCATGAGGAAGCTGAGGCAGGGGACAGGGTTGCAATCAGCTCATGGAAAAGTGGGTTCAAAGCCTGTGTCTCTCAAGTTTTCTGTTTATAGCTCCATGGCTTGGCACGAATTGCTCCCTTAATCCTTCCTTGCTCCATCCTGCCCCGAGGCTGAGCTCAGCCTCTGCTCCTCCCAGCCCCAGTGTGGATGGTGACAAGAGCACCAACCCACAACCAAAACCCCGTCCTGGCACGTAGCCCCGACCCAGCAGGGACGCAGCTGAGGGTGAGCTCTCCAGCACATCTTGAGCGGTCCCAGCGCTTCAGGGCACAAAGGCAGCAAATTTCACCTTCCCTTCACTGGATCTGATTCTTTTCCTCCTGGTTCCCAGGCGTGCAGCTCCCGGGTGGGAGCAGCAATGCAGACCCAGACTGGCACTGGGTCCCTGCACATCTTCTGTGGAGGCTGAAAGGACACACCTTGGTGTTTCCAGTATTGGTAATCGGCCTCCACTAATGCTCCCCCACGGTCTCACTGCTGGCTCTGGCAACCACAAAAAAAGGGCTTTTTGTAGCTCCTCTGTCAGTATGGAGCAGGAGGATGGGGAGTCAGAGCAGATAGAAGAGCCTTGCTGGGAGGGAATATTCCCACCCTCTGGTGTCCTGTACTTTTTGACCATATTCTTGTGATGGTCTGGAAAAGCTTTCTGGAGATATTGAAAGCAGCTGCCCCTCTAATTAGGGTTGGGAATGTTTGTTTTACCAAAAGTGTCAAATGGCTTCATTACAACAAAAATGGGAGACACTTTTATCCAGAAAACTAGATGGCTTCAACTTCGTATGAAGTTGGAGCTCTCCTTAGTATTTGAGACACAAAGCAAAGGAAAATAAAGCGGGCACACGTTCAGGAGTGAGCTGTGCAGCGTTATTCAGCGTGATGCTTCCAACCGTGAGCAAAGGTCTCAGGTTATGCCAAGCAATATGGTTAAAGTGGAAAATTTACAACCAAGTAAATTGTAAAACAATAGTGTGCATTGGAAACAACATCAACATTCTTCAAAAATAATTGATTATGTCATAAGTCCTTTTTTATATACATGAAATGCCATTGAAATCTCTCCAATTTTCTTTGAGCAATTTCAGTTTAATCCAAAACTGTGTTTTTCTAGCAGGAACCATTTCAGAAAGGACTCCACAATGATTTAAAGCAGCTTCCCCTGACAGCAGCCTGCAGCCCAAACCATGCCTGGCTCTGGTGGACCCGTCTCCACCAGGAGCAGAAACAGCTCATCTCATGTTGTTATGGAGCTCGGGCCAGGATTTGCAGCTAGGGCTCAGTCTAGGGGGCTGCACAGATCCTCCCTTACAGGGGAACATCCCCCAAAGCCAGGAGGTGCATCCACAGCCAGTCTGGGGCATCGCTTGCAGAAGGGCTGCCCACAGGAGCAGAGCCGGGCTCAGCTGTGCTGCTCCCCATGCTCTCCACGTGAGCAAGCCGCCTTGAGCTAGAATCTCTAATCTCTTCTTATCTCTACATCCTTATTCCAGACAGGCTTTTCCTCCTAACGGGATGTAAAGAAAGCAGGGGGATCTACTTGCCATTACCTGCATTGAAATAACACTGGAGGGTTGTCATCTTTAAATCCCACCAGGCAGATGCTTTTGTAACATCTTAAACCTAACCAATGAACCCAGAATCAACCTCCCTAATAGAAAAGGGAGATAAAAGATTCATCCTTCCACATACTTTAACAGTAGGAGAGCAGTGATATTTCAAAGGCAAGACAGGCATCCTGGAGGTGAAGGCAAAGGACGCATGGGAAGCACAGAAAGGATGCAGACTTTAAAGGTGAAGAGGAGGGCATCTGTGCTCGGCACTATGAACACTTCGGTCACAAGATGAGACCTCTTGATTCCACACTGAAGTGGAATTGCACATTTCTGGCTCTTATTTACTCTGCAAACAGAAAGTAAAAACTCCGGACCCACTCGCTTCCAGGGAGAGCGGCTGCTATTGCCATGATGTGCTGCTGCGGAGAGGGGCTTTGAATGTCCTGGCAGGTTGGCCAGTGCACACGCTGCTCTTATCCACCTTTACAAGACAGCTTCAGGTGAGGTGAACAGCTGCATATTTGCAAATGTTTTCATAAAATAATCAGTTGCTGATTTACCAGGAGCTGAGATGATTTTAGCCTCCAACAACTCCAAGTGCAGCTGCAGCTGTATAGCCTGGCACCGCACAGGTTGGGGCTGGCCAGCTAAAACAAGCCCCAGCCTTTCAACAGGGATCGCGTGTTCAGAAAGTTTGGAAATGTTGTGTAAATACAGCAAATGTGGCACCTTCCATCCCCAGAAGCCCACCTCCCCCCCCCCGCTATATATGCGTATACCTGTGTTTGTATGGAAATTACATGTAAATCAGCAAAACCACCAAGAAGCAGCTAAAGTGATTGTGAAAAGTGGTATTTTTCTCTTAGTAGATTTGCTTGGTTTTCCTCTCTCTTTCTGGTTTTTTGGTCCCCATCAACTTATGAAGTGCCTTACCCAGCTCTGCACAGGGACTTTCTGGAGAAATGGAGAAGCCGGCGCATGTGCCGCTGCTGGCTTCAGTGGAAGCAAGGGTGGCTCTAATTGCCTCTAAGCCAAACAAAACAGCATAGAAAGGACATTAAATTCCTTTCTATGAGGCACGAGAGGAGGCATTTACTAAGTGTAGAAGACTTTTTAAATTTTTATTTTAATTATAATGGAGGTAAGGAAGAGTGGGCAGTGAGTACCAAGCCCAAGTCTGGCAAGGGCAGGCAGTAGGAGCTATGTGGAAAAAGGGGTAAGGTAAAAGGTGATGTCCTGGGACATGAGTTCAGGGTGTTACTTCGGTGTCTGAGAGCTGTTTTATTTTAAAAAGTCTAAAAAAATCATCTTTAACATGTTGCACAGGGGACAGTCCCTCCACTCGGACATCTCTTCCAAGGTGTGGGCATGGAATCACCAACTGAAGCAGGGCCAAAACCCCACTGAAGGAGATACTGCTTTGCCTCGTGCATTGCTGAGCTGAAGCGGCTGTCACACAGCACCTTTGGTACAAAATATTGACACAACTTTATCCAATTATGTTTTGAACCTGTGGGACAAAAATCTGTCAACGGATGTTAAATGTGATGGCATTATCAGTGTCTCTGGAGGTGTGAAGCTGTGGATCACCACATGTGGAGAGACTATGCAGGGAATCTGTCCGTATGGGCTTGCCCTGGATTTACAGTCCCTTTTAGATGCTTGCTCGCAGTCAGTGTCCAAACTGGATATTATATGGACTTTTGGTCCTCCCCATTGTGCTGAAGGCAGGAGGGAATGGCACACGCAACAGCCACCTCCTCATCCCCCCTTAGCAAGACAGCCTGGGTGAGGATGGAGCAAAAATAGCCCAGAACAGAGCAAGGCGGAAGGTAAATCGTCCAGCCCTTGAAGGCAATATCAGGAGCTTAGGTAAGCAGAATATCTGCTGCTCACTGGCGTGTGGCCAGGAGCTAAGGCGGAGGTGGCCAGCCCTGCCTCTGCAGTAAGTGCAGGGGAAGTTTTAATGACAAAAGGGACTGAGGCCTCTCACTCCCCCCTGAAAAACGTGTTTCATGTAACACTGGGCAGGTTCTCACCTTTCAGAGCCTCCGTGGCAGCAGAGGCAGGTCCTGTAAAAGTATTTTGATTTCTCAGCTTTGCCTCTCCTGACGCTGGTTATACCCATGTTTTGACTTGACCAGTTGCAATCTGCAACACCGTCACATACTCTCCGAGGAGGACAACGAGCATCAGTGCCCCACTGGGGCATGGGCGAGGACATCTCCATCCTCATGGTATTCCCAAGCTCATCCTGCTGCTTCAGAAGAGGGACAGGCAAAGACAACATTGCAAGTAGGGATTTGCGTCGTGTTACTAGTGAGTAAGAGCACTCCTGCTCGAGCCCGGCGCAGGGGAGCTGATGGGTTACGGGCAGCCCAGCCTTTCGCTCTGCACTGTTGGTCCCACTTGGGTGAGGTGTACCCAAAGCCTTGATGAAGCACTGCTGTACTCTTCCGTAAGCACGAACTCCCAGGGGGACACATGTGTTATTAAGGGAACAAACTGATGTGCAACTCGGCTGGTTTTCTTTTGTTTTTCTTTTTTTTTCAAGCAATTCATCTACCTCTGTATGAGAGGCAATTTAAAAAAATAGCTATTGAAGGTTTTTAATTCAAGTATGAATGTGCCTTCAGCTAGGGCAACTGATTGCCTCTTCCCTAAGGGAATAAGCTGTCTTATAAAGCACCATTCACCGCTATAATGGCCTGCTCCCTTTGGGGCAAAACACTCCATTTTAACTAAAAGGGGTTTGTATACAAACAAGACTTAATGCATCCCAACCAAAATTACCCCTTCTCCCTGCTAGATCAGCACACGTTTCCAGGACCCTGACCCGCAGCCCGGCAGTGAATAACAGTGGGTCCCCTGGCACGATCTGTGCAGATTCAAAATCAGGATGCGGAGATGATGGTGGGGCCAGGCCTGGGCATGCTCCAAGCCACACGAAGGCAGGGAAATCCCAACACCAGCACACGAAGCCAAATTAAAACTGGGGTGACTGAAAGGCAGCGGAATTGAATCCCCTCCCTCTCTCCCGGCAGGGGGGCGAGGGCTGCTACCTCTGCACAAAAAGGCAGAATAACAGACAATTAATTAGCAGCAGGACTGGTTGCATGGAAAAGACACACCGTGCCACTGTTGATTTGCATGCAAATATCCCGTGGGTAGGGAGGATTCAAGGGGGCTGGCAGGAAATGATGGCTGGGAGGGTTTAACCTTGAATATTGCAAAAGGCATCGCTTCTGCTTATTTTGACACGTGTGGGTCAGCCAGACCATGGAGGAGAATAATTAGGGAGGGAAAGGAATGCAAACTCTTATTATTGAAGATACCTGGGGGCTAACGGCATGAATACATTTGTTATAATTGACCCGTGGCCCGATGATGATAATTCCTCTGTAGAGATAGCCACTTAATCTATTCCGTGTGCCAACATGGATGTGCGAAATAATTGCAACCTTGGCTCAATCTCGTTTCCACTCTTCTGGAGAATAGCTAATTTATGACAGAAAATAGTGACTAATGTTAGAATAAACAATATTATGACTCAAGTGACTTATGAGTGCTGCAGATATGATGCACATTTAATAGGACATGACTTATCCAGACATGTAATTCTTTTTCTGAGCAGAGTAAAGTAAGTGTGGCAGAAATGCCAGAAACAGCTTTGCAATTGGAATATGCAATTTAAAATAAGTAAAGATTACTCCCAGGTAGTTTATTGCTTTAACTACATCAAGGCAGGTCCCTGTAGCAGACTGCATAATGACTCTCATTTCATTTTTGGTTTGTGTCAAATATCTTCGGTTAGTTTTGCTTTATTGGCTTCATGCAATTTATTGCAGCACTAGAATGTGATTGTAATGCAACTAGTATTTTAGTTTTATCTTCCACTGGTAATTTTTCTTCTTTATGGAGCCTATACTGTCTGCATTAATAAAAGCCATAGAAATTATACAGCGTGGAACCATGTTTTAGTAAGCGCCAGTTCACTATAGAAAAACCAAACTAGAATTGCCATTCTCCAGCCCAAAGGAAGACAGACCACCACCAGCTCACACAGGGTACCAGGATTCTGTGCGGCACCTCCCGCATATGCTACTGGTTTTAAAGATTACTCAAACGTTCGTGTTTGTCAGAAGGAAGCATGGAGTGAATTCATCTCACTAAATAGCAGCTGTTTCTCTAACTTGTCAATGGCTCAAAGACTCAAAACCATCAGTCTGAGCCCAGTCTTAAGGGGCTTTGTCCAGTAAATTGGGGCTGTGGTGCCTGAGTAGGAATAGCCCTTCTGCAAGGAGGCCCTAAATGCAAAATGAGTGCTCTGGTTTCGTTGCTTAACCCAAGCGTGTCTAGTGACACTTCTGCTGCTGCGGAAAGGAGAGGGTTACCACTCAAAACAGCAGCTGGGGTTTCAAAGGCAGGAGTTTTATGCAAGATGCCTCATCTGAGATAGGCAGGGACCTGGCATTTGCTGTGGGAGCCTTGCTGCCCAAGCGCTCAGCAAACCAGCAGCTCCTATTGCAGTATTTAAAGCTAGATGTTGTGACTACTTTAACCTCCCTTGCCCTTCTATAAAACCTCTTACTTTACCAAGGAGTAAGAACAAATGAGTGCATTAATACATAAAAATATGTGAGGTGGTCAGATACCTCCCTGATGGAGACAGCGCTGTGGGCACGCAGTGTTTGGTGGCCAGCGCTATGGTCTGGTTTCCCCCACACATGCAATACTCATCTGAAAAGCTCACAGGACCTTAGTAAACTTTGGGGTGTTGATTAATTCATCCAAGCAGCTTGGCTGTCCAGTTTTGAGCATGTGACTCTCAGCAAATATTTTCCATGTACAATTTCTACTCCTCTTTTGACATTTCTTATCCCTTATACAGTAAGACTCTTCTTCCTTTCACATACAGCCAGACATCTCCCATCAGCTACATCCCCAGATAATAAAACACCTTTCAATAACATGAGCGGTGCTCTCACTTCTCAGCAGAAGTGCTTCCCTTCCCAATTTTGGTTTGCTTTGGCCACAGCGCTGAAGGCGCCCCGGGGAGTTTTTCCCAGCTGTAGCATTCACACGATGCTTCCTGGGACCTCAGCTCACCCCTCAGCTTTTTTTGGTAGTAAAACACAGTAAGAAAGGCCAAAAAACACAAGTGAAAAGGTTTTATGTGCATCTTAGGGAGCCCACCTAAGCAAGAGCCCAAGCTGACTCCTCCGAGAGAGCGGCCAGGGACGCAGCCCCCAGGAGCGGGACTTGCAGAGCTGCTGCTAACACCCGATGGCTGAGGTTTATAGAGGCATTTCTAGGAACCAAACCTCCAAACCCCACTGACTTTGAATGGGAGCTGGGTACCTAATTCTCTTAGGCTCTCTTAAATTTGCAGGCAAAAAATATCCAGTGTATACAGGGGGTGGGTTTTGAAAGGCTGACTGTGCTTTCTGTGAAATGAATTTCCTTTAAAGCTGCATTTATTGCACTCCATGGCCCCCATTAATCAGAAAGTTATATCTGGCCTTCACATTATGGTGAAAGAAGTATGTGAAATATTCCTAAGCTGCAAAATTACTCAGGACTGGTTGATTTTTTTTTTCCCTTTGCATTTGATTTCAGCATGGAAAATAAGTCACTTTTTGTTAACGTTTGTCTAAGGCCCAGTTGTGAACTTGGCTTTGTGCAGAGGGGAGCCCCGCTCCCATCTGGTCCAGCGTAGCCTTTGGGCAGCCTTTGCTGCGGCACCCGACATGCAAGTGGGTGATAATTCATGGTACATTTCTGGGGTGAGTGGGCAGGGGGCTGAAGTATGTCTCAGAGAAATGTGGGAGGGCTTGTCAAGGTGGGGCTATTCCTAAAGACTGCTGAATTTACAAATTTGGTTGTCCCAGAAGCTCTTTTGTAAGAAATTGGGATTTGGTTTGACTCTAAAATTCTTGGCTATAATACAGCCTCAAAGCTTAAAAAAATTAAAATCTGCAAAAAGGCTGAAATAACATCTATTTTCTTGCTTGGTTGGATTCAATGTAATAATTTTTATAAGACTGAAGGTATGACTCTAGCAAGAAAAAAAAAGGAGAGGACTTTTTTTTTACATAAACCAGTAACCTATACTTCACAGGAATAGGAAAATGCTTTCCATTAGAACATGTCTGTTTGAGATGCTCAGTGTAAGGCTTTTGGGGCCGGACTTATTTCTTCAGTGAATGTATGTTCACAGCAACATCTGATCTCAGCGGTGTCTGTAATGGCAACAACAATACAGACTATAAATAATACATGCATCTAAAACCACGCGGCTGCTCCGTGATGTCCCTGAGGCCTGCCCACAGACTGGTCATAGCTGGCCAGTATATTTTAAAGTTGTTAAGTCCTGTGTACACAAACATAATGTTAACCACTGTTTCATGGGAAGGGCGAAAAAATCTGTGGAAATGCTCTGTTGAACAACCTTACCGTTGTGAGTACATTCCCATGGCTAAGGGAGCTCCTGCAGCATTTCACAGGGGTTTAAGTCACTTCTGAATAGGAGCAGGTTTCTGCTACAAGGTGTCTTTATACCGCTATAGAGCAGCAGTGACAGAGCATCTGTCAGCGTGGGTAACCCTGCTTCACCTTTCTTCCAGTAAAGAAATTATTTTGGTAAAATTACTGTGAGTAAATAAGAATTCACTTTTGTAAAGCCTCTTTTTGATGATGCTAAATGAATTACCAGAGGGTGTATAAACTTTCTCACAATGATGACCATTTGCAGAACAAAGAGGCAATTTTTTTCTCATTTCAGTGTTTTCTGACATTTTTCCCTTGGGGGAATAAATGGGACCATTATTCTACCAGCTTCCCTGGCGTCTGCATAGCCTGCATGGGGATGCTCGGGTACCTCCCGTCTTCAGGCTTTGCTAAAAGCCTTGGTGCCTTGCGGTGACACCCAGCTGGCCTGAGGTGGCATCTGAGCGCACAAGCCTCTAATTTGGGAGCAGCCTCCCAAATCCCTGAGCCACTGAGCTGAAGCTGCCACACTGGGAAGGTATTTAGGTACCTCCTTCCTACTGCCTTCATAGGGAGTTGGGGGCTAGATGCCACCCAAAAGGTGCCGAGGCAGGAGAAGCCTGGTGGGGCTTTCACTGGGGGATGGACACATCACCCGCAGCTGGGTGAAAAACAAAATTCACAGAGGAGTGTTTATGTTATGGATCGCTCCAGCAAAAAACTTCTGATTTTTAGCCTGATGATGCCAATCTACCGGTCACTGTCCACAGCCAGCAATGTTGGTCCTGATGAATTATTCCCACCCACCAATGGGAAGTGTGGGTAAGGAACCCCGGGAGAAAAGAGGGCATGCATGTCCTGAGGCCGGTGTTTGCAGGTAGGAACCTACAGCCCATGGTCCCCGCCTGTGTAGCAGTTGCCTGCGCGAGTCCCATCCCAGCCGCAGCTCTGTCATGTTGCATAAATCTCCTCTGGTGTGCTCACGGTTTCTATTTGGTCTCAGAACAGCAGAGATGAGGAAGGCAGACAGAGGGGGTTGGAAAGGAAATGGTGAATAAGAATAATGTATTTGGGAATACTCAGTATGGAGAGAAAGTTTAAAAAAAAAATTTTGCTGTACAAGTGCTTCTAGGGAGGGTAAAATCTCACTGCAGACAGGTTATAATCCTTATCGATACAGTAAATGGAACTATCAAACTGGAAAAGATCACATGGCAGTTAAGATAAAGGTTTGACTTGTCCCAGCACCGGGCTTATCAGGGTTTAGCAGTAAGTGAGTTTTGTTGCTTAGACTGCATTTAAAAAGTTCATTGATTTGCAGCTAATACCAAGTTGTCATAGTTTCATGAGTAAGAGCTTGCGGTTTGCAGAATCAAAGCCTTTTCGTAAATCAATAAGAACAGATTCAGTGAGATTGCTTGAGCCCACTGAGGTAGACAGAGAGAGGCAACCGGCAAATTCACCAAGGCTGTGACATGAGAGAACGAATGTCCCAGGCCTCCAGATCCTCTCCACGTCTGTACCAAAGGTTTTGTGTGAAAGCCTGAAACGCTCAGCCTGGAAGCAGACAGGCTGCTGAAAGGGTAACATCGGTGACCATCAGGCTGCCTAGTGTAAACCTCGTATGAAGTAATTAGCCGATTGATTGGGTCTCTGGTGGACTGAGACGCTCTATTTCCTGCATTGCTCCAGTCAATACCATTGGATTTTCACACTGCTGCCGGCACGGAGGATGCAGCAATGCACGCGCACGACCATGGTATGGCTTGGACTGGAGATCCCCGCCAGGATCCCACCATGGCTTCCTGGGCCTCCAGCTCCTCCCTAGGCACCTGGTGGAGTCTTCAAACTCAAGAGAAAGGAGCTTCTCGGTTAGCAGATTCCTCTTGCTTTTCCTGTATTTTCATCATCTATTGCCCAGATGAGCTCAGGGTTTTAAGCTTCCCAGGTGGCTTTCCAGCTTGTCCAAGGGATAGCTCCAGGTGCACCCTGAGGACCCTACTCCTTCCCACCATCACCACCAGGCTTGTACTGCTGCCGCTCCAGCAAGCCAAACCACCCCCACTCCTCCAACCGGGGCTGCCTTCTGCCCACCTACTAGCCTAATTCCCAACCAGCAACATCTGCCTATTTATTAGCCCAATTCCTTGAGAAAACAGGCCTTGAGATACCACACGCTGTGCTTATCTGCCTCAAGAACTGTTGGCCAATTTCAACTAAATTTGACAGAGAGATGGGGACGCTCACACATACTTGTTTCTTACATCATGAAAACAAGTAGACAGGCAGAGAAGTGAGGTGGCATTAACTTGCTCAGCAAGGGAAAGGCTGCCAACTTCCACTTTTATTAAACTTCAAAGAGTCCCCACAGGAGAAGGTGAGGGGTCAGCAGGCTTCATGTGTTTTATGGCTCATGTAACAGCTTATTTCTAAATCAAACGGTGCAGAATGCTAGAAAGCGGTACTCTGGTATTTGATGTCTCTACTTGAAGCCATCCATAAGCACAAAAATACAACACACAAAAAAAATGCTGAGAGAGATAGACCAGGGAAGCTGGCGCGTGCAGCTAACTCTCCCACTTAGCAAACTCGGGCAAGGAAGACTGATGTCTTTATGGCACTGTCTAAATATGTTTAAATGTGAATTTTATGCCTGTGGTAAAAGTTATTACAAGATGAGCCTATTAGAAGTTATCATGTATTAATTACCAAATATGTTAGACAGCTTACACACAGGAAAATGCAAAGTAAACCAGGCTGGAGCTTTGGAAAGGGGAGAAGATGGTCTGAATCACATTCTAGCATAGTTGTAGAGAGAGGAGGTTTTTCCAAGAGGGATTAAATGTGTTGAATAGCAGAGCTTCCTGCAGAGCTTTTTTATTCAGCATCCTCTGGCTGGACCTGGTACAGCCAGTAACCTGACCCACTCCCCTTGAGCCTCCTGCTGGGCTTGGTGCTAGTTGCCCGCTATTTGAGGATCTTGTCTGAAGGTATGGTGTCTCTTGCTGCCCTATAATAACAAAATAAGGCCTTGATTTCAGCAAGTAACTTGAGCACATGCTTAATTTGAAGCACGTGGTCAATTCTGTTTCCTGCTCTGCAGAGCCTGTTGACATAAGCTCACAATCAGGCAATTGCATAAATCTCTTCCGAATCTTTCCAGTTATCAGCACACGTGCTAATCTCCATTAAGTCAGGGAACATAAGCGTGTGCTTGATGTGGTAGTCCTGATGCTAAGCATATGCTTAAGTGCTTTGCTGAATTGGAAGCCTTGAACACTAGGGTTGCTACGAGGCTGTAAATAGTATCATGTTTATCCTGAGCATAAAGCAAAGTAAGGATTATAAATCTAGGAGGGAACCCAACTGTACTAAGCTCCATGGCACAGAGTCTCTCCTTGCTTGAAACTAAATAGCAAACGAATCACAATCCTTTTGAGATCTAGACAGTCCCAAGATTTGCACGTTTATGGTTGTATTTAAAAGCGTTATGATATACGGATGGAAAAGTACATGCTTTGAGTGATTTGGAGACCCAGGCCATAAAGAGAGCAAGTCTAAGCATGAGGTGTTCTCAGCTGTGTCTCAGTCTGATTCCTAGAAGACTGCTAAACTTTTAAGATTCCAGTTTTAACCCTGACACAGCACAGAATGATGGGTTTCACAGGGTAACTGCCTTTCTTTTGCAAGAGACTTTATTCTGGGATAGAATTTCTGCATGATAAAACTCCCTTATGCTTCCTTTCTTCTCTGTTTTTCCTGCCCTTCTCCTTGAGCCGCCCTCTCCTTCCACCTCTCCTCCGAGCGAGATGGCCACGATATCTCCAATGAAGTATTTTAAGAATCCCTCCCTGCAAGGCTTTCTATTTTGAGTGCCGGTACAAGAAGTTGCATTTGAATCCCATTAGCCCAGCACAACTGCAAACTTCATTTCATGTATAGAGAGATTATTCTTTCCTCGATGAGCCTTTGTCGACTTCTCTCCCTCCCCTGAATGGCAGCAGAGTGACAAAGGAGCCTGGCACGCGCGCCCGCGTTCCCTGCCAGCTCCACAATGCCCTCTCTTGTGGCTCGGGCTGCTGATCCTCCTCCTCATCTATCTGCGTTTGTAATATTTTCAGCAGCTCTGTGGCGACCAGGCCAGCTCTCCAGCTCCTGGCTGTGGCCAGCCCAAGGTGCATCTGGCAGCGAGGCTTTGTGTGCTGTGATGTATTTCTTTGGCAATGGCTATCATCGTTTTTTGGCTTCTTCCGTGGCCCCCTGGGTCAGCTTTCACTACCAAAGCTGTTATGGTAGATAGCTTGAAACCTGCCTGCAAGTTCAGTGGGTTAGTCTGGAGCTTGCCTTTTGACCACGACATAAATCATCCATCAGCGGGAATTAGCCAGCATCTGGATCAGCACAGTGCTGGGATTTGCACGCTGCTGGGAGAAGGAAATTCCTTCAAATATTGCTTATCGCGGCTCCTGCCTCATCTTCTCTTGCAGTTTATTTGCACTGTGACATCTTCTAATGCTTTTTCTTACAGTTTCAGTGCCTGCAGTCGTGTTATTCCTTGACTGTACCAACTATTGCAGAGGAAAACCCACTTCCAGCTCTCGCGGTTGCAGAGAAAATTTAACCTGTCACTGGACTGCACCCTAATGGTTTGTATAAAAAGCACCAGATCCCATCAATCTCATCCAAACCTTAGTGCCTGAGGAAGAAAAGGGTTGGGGTTGATGAGGAAGGTGACCTCAGACTTGTTTTTCCAGTGCTGGGGAGACAACTTCATGGTGATCTCTGAACTAGGGAATGAATTCCCGTTTCAGCCCAAGCCCCGAATGACACAGGCAGCCCATTTCTGGTTGTGCAGCTGGGAAGCCATCGGCACAACTGAGCCCAGCTCTTACCTTCTGAGAGCAGCTGAAGGATGACCCATTATCAATAACAACCGTCAAAGCTGGCAAAGCCACAGGAACCTTTGGGGAAGCCGATGGTGATGTGTGGTTGGTCCTGCCTTCTGGTCTAAACCAGCCGAAAATATATATGCCCTGTTAGAAGTCACCGCAGGGGCTATGCAGTCATGCAGAAGCCATGACGCCCGAGGCTGACACCCAACATCTGGAGAAGACCAGGTTAACCAGATGGCGCTTGCGGCCAAGGCTGCAGCACACCAAAACATCCTCTGTTCCCCAGCGAACCGCTCCATTTTGCCTTGCGAGATGAGCATATTCCCAGTGAACAAAGCCAGTCAGCCCCTATTTAGAGCATTTTTGTGTCTGAAAAAAGCAAAATCAATTCTGAAGCTAGCCCAAAGGCTTCCTGACTGTGCCGATGTCTCCCAGCCTCCTTTAAGGGTAATATCCCTCATCATCTCGCTTGCTCCACTCTTCCCCATTTTCATAAAAGAGCATTTTCCTCATGGTAGTGAAAAGAATGTAACCTATAGATTTATAGCCACGAGGGGAAAAAATACACTTTCCATTACCAAAACACCAGCCCATAAACCCGGTGCCTTTGCAGCGTTGTTTTCACTTCTGCGGGAGCCACAGTGCTTCTGCACTGAACCCTCCGCTGACTTACAGCATGGGGACACTGTTGGGGCTGGCATTTTCCTGTCCCCAGCAGTGGTGGTAGGGGTATGACCAGCACCCCATGGTAAGGCTTGGGATGTGCTGGGAGGAGGAGGGAGCACTCAGGCTCTGCTGGGTCCCACTGAGTTTGCATTTTCCCAGGCTTACTCAGAAACCTGGCATCAGAGTGATGGGGAGGGTTTGCCAGCTCTGAAAGCAAAACTTGGGAAAATCTGAGTCTTTTTTCTAAAGCTTCTTGGTTTGCCCAACGAATTGATTGTAAGAGATAAAACTTGATGAAGAGGCAATGTTTTCCCAGCATAGTGTTTGGCTCCAAAAAGCAGAAGACGCAATAGATTTTGTTTATGTGCATGTCCATTGCTTTTTATTTATATGCAGGGTGCTTCAAGCTAATCCCACATTGCCAGGCATCGCAAAAGAGCCGCTTCTCTCATGTTTCCTATAGGTTTGAATACATTTGTAGTACAGCACACAGGAAGGGCTCCTGCTTGCAGCATCAACAAGAGCTCAGAGTGCCAACAGCAGGCCTGTCCCAAGAAGAAATCCAGAGGCAAGAGCTACATAGAGATTAATAAGAAGTAGGAAACCAACTGTACCATGGCCAAGCCCCTCTTTATGGCAAGAAAACAGCACCAAAGTTTTGCCTTTTAAATTCCCAGACTGCAAACGGGGGAGAGGGGGAAACCTCAGAGACCACTGCCGTAGGAGAAGGGGATTGCACAGGATCGGGGCAAAAGGAGAAAGCCCACGCTGGCCAAGTGGGACATGTTGGGGATGTCTTGGACATCTTTGTTGCTCCCACTCAGGATCAGCCACCAGAAAGTTGTGCTCATAACAGATAAAAGGGCCTCTCACTTGCAGAGCTTAGCACTGGATCCTCTGTGTGGATGTGCATGTGTGTTTGGGTGAATACGCGTATTCCTAGATATCTCTTAAATCTCCCTTAAACTCATCAGAGTTATGCTGATCTGAGAATTATATTTTTTGAGTGATTTTTGCCAGTGCAGTGAGTGGAGGATTTATCCCAGACAGTAGCAGGAACCGCTACCGACTTTCTCCTAACTACAGTCAAAGGCTGTCGAAGTGGATTGGGTCCGACGGCCACAGCTCGCATTGAGGAGCTGCCTGATAATGCCATGGCACTAAGCGAGCTTTGCCCATCACGCCATGCCGCGGTGTCCTCTCCACGTGCAGGCATCAGCCTCAGCACGTGAGGAGGCGGCAGTCACTCATTCATAAAGAGCAGCTTCACTGGGGGGGAGAAAAAGATTTACTGACAAATAATTGTCATTTGCTAACCTTGTCATGGCAATCTTTATTTTTTTCTTTTTTCCGGAGGCACTCTGCATGTTGAATGCCAGCATCTGTTACAGACTGGAAAACAAGTAAACAGTGATATTCCTGGTGGCTTTGAAAGAGCATTGAACACTTAGCTTTCTACACTTGCCTTTACTAGGAAAATTACTTCAGGATGTGCTTAGCATGCGTATGATGATGACTGTCTGGGAAATTACAAAATATAGAAGGCAGCCCCTCGCTACAGACAGACTAAAAAAAATCCATGAGTCCTCCTGCCAGATGTTGACATTTTGATTTGCATAAAGGTAAACTTTTGAGTCGACGGCACGTTTAATTTTCTCAAACATCCCCGAGAAATAGGGCATGTTCACAGATAATGAGTTTGCATCATAAGCAGTTTTTGTCAGACCTGTATCCTGGCAAACTGGCTCAGAGCATCTTTATTTCTGCTGTCTCTGAGCATCTCCCCATGCCCGTGCAAGGAGGGAGGGCAGCCAAGGGAGGTAACAGAGGGGCAGCTGTGAGTCAGGGAGAGTATTGAGACATTTCTCCATGGCTTGCAGAGGAACTCAGAACTCCCATCTCATATGGGGACAGTGGCAGGAACAGTCCCAGCTCCAGCACCCTCCATCCCAAAACTGCCCTCCCATCTTTCATCCTCTGCAGCAAATTCCAGCTGGCTTTGCTCTTCAGATAAACCCTTGTACTTAAAATGCCACGAAGAAGCTACAAGACCTGTGGGGGCATCCCTGTGAAGAAAAGCAAGGACATACTCATCTCTCAGCTGGGGGAACTGAGGCTCAGACAAATCATCCCCCTGAGGGGGAAAGCAGCCAAGCCCAGAGCAGACAGCACAGATCCACCTCCCCACACCTGAGCTGGGGACACACTCATTCCTGGGTCTCCTCTCTGAGCTAAAATAAGCTGTAGCAAGCTGCCAAAAATGAGGGAGAAAATAAGATCCTAAGACAGGCAGATAACTCTTTCCAAGTCACCTGTAAATCCACGGAGAGGAAATGCTGTAGGTGACAGTGTTTTGGGGTCTCTCTGTACTGCAGCGCTCAGCTTACTCTAGGATATAAACTATGTCCAGAGCCAAGAAGTCCTGCCATATTTCACTAGACTTCGGGTTTCTGTCTCTGGAGAGGCCAAATTTCTTTTGAGTGTGGGCTCAACAGTGCCCACAGGTACAACGAGGCTCCTGCATGTTGAGCTGTCCTGGGGCTGGGGACCCAAACACCAGGGACACATCACAAGTGCCACATGAAGGGGAAGAGTTGTCCCCCTTGACCTGCTGGCTCCACCGTGGCTCACGCAGCCCAGCACAGCCGTAGGAATGCACAGCTGGCGTTCGCCCTGCCCAGCCTGGGTCAGGAGCAATGCATCTGCTCACGGGAAGAAATAAGCTTGTTATTCATAAATACACTTTATTTCTGTTGGGAGAGCATCTAAAAACAGCAGCTAAGGGACAATCAGACTCTGCTGTGTCTAACAGGCAGTGAGATAGCCGAGCTGCCTGAACCAGCTCTTCTGGACAGCAGAGCCCATTCTTCAGTGTGTTCTTCTAACAGGGCTACAGCGCCCGGCCAGCCGGGCTGGCTCTGAGCATGGGTGCTGGTACAGGGGCTGTGGACAGATGCCCAGCGGCACAGGACTCCTGGCACCCCAGAGGAGCTCCTTGCTGCCCGACCCAGCACCACCTTACGAAGGTCTCCAAGAGCTGAAGAGGGAAGACGCGACTGAAATGCAAAGCGCTATCATCGCCGTATTAGCCTCAGCTGAAATGCGCTACATAAGTGCAAATTGCTGTTATAAATCATAAACATCAAAAGGCTATAAGTGCCTAATAATGGCCTAAGTGGCTAATTTGTTTTATGTGCTACTGGAAGAAGCACCGTAAAGATATGGAACAAAAAATTTCCCCCATTGTGGTTTGGCCTCTGATACCAAGAAAGGCTGGAAGGGGGTGGGAGAGAAATGCCGCTCTAGTAGATAAGCAGGAGCATTTCATATCAAAACCTGTAATAAAAAACATGGCACAAACCCCGGCAAAGAACCCACTCCCCGTGGAAGGTAAACACGGCTGGTGCTGGGGATGCCTGGGTCGGAGGTGGTGCATGGGGCAGCTGCTGCTCAGCAGGGCAGGGATCTACGGCACCATCTCGAATTGGGAGCAAGTTACTTGTGAAAAGAGATGAGGCGGTGGCATGGCAGATGGAGCTGGTGGGCTCTGCTTCTGTCGCTGGCGAGCTGCTTACATGGGGTGCGATGCTGGCTGTTGCCCCCTGCTTGACGCCGTGTCCCTGCAGGCACGCAGAGGGGTCTGAAACACCAGCCCGAGCAGGGCTGAGGGACACCTCCAGCCTGGCCTGGCCTCTCTGCACTTCCATTTCAAAGTGGCAGTCTCCTTTTCCCATCCGAGCAACAACTGTGTGCCCTCCATCCGGCTTTTAATTGCTTTGGGCCTTTTGGGGTTACGCGGTGCTTTAAATGCTCTTTCTGGCTGGCTGGCTCTGCTTGTGAAATTAGCCTTGGAGAACCATAAATACCCTAATCCAGCCCTTCTGTGCCCTGCAGATATGTTCCTCATGCAATTCTTATGCTCTTCAGGTCAAAGCTGCCTTTCTGCTCTGCTTGGCCTAGGATAAGCTGAGCTTGTTTCACCGTGCGGTGCAGCTGATGCGATTTTGATGGTGGAGCAGAGGCAGCTCCCGCGTGGACCTGCTCAGCACAGCACTGAGCCCCGCACAGACCAAGCCCTGTTTTAGGATGCAGCACATTGAAATCATCTCCTCTTAGTCCAGAGACCTGGTCATAGCCCAGCGCAACTTGGCAGGCCCCTCCAGCAAAAAAATCAGCTTGGTCTGAAATCCCTCAGCACCCAGGCACACCCCAAAGGGCACCTCGTACCACCTGCGTGCAGTGTCACATGCAGCTGATTTATTAGGGATGAGCAAAACCAGTCATTCCTGTTAATCTACCTGAGCACCCCCATCTCTTTTTGCCTTGATGGATTCCACTTTCTGTAGATATTTTGGCTTCAATTTACAGTAAAACAGTGGTGTCCCTCTGTAAGTACCACGGAATAATTCCCCCAGGTGTATTTAGCGGATGTTGGTAGAGGAACGTGATCAGAATAACTTGTTTTGCCGTGATGCCACAGCGAGGATGTGTGATGGCTGGAGAGAAATATCAGGCCATGGCAAGGACCAGGAGCCGGATGCTCAGCGACCCTCCGCATGCCCTCATATCCCAGATGGATCGTGTGGGGACTGTTCCCAGCACAAGGAATTAATTCAGTAATATTTCAACACAGGTTCAAATGATTTAGAGTACAAACAGTGCTGCTTTCATGTCATACATTGCCCTGCACAAAACCCTTGAGGGAATGGCCCAGGGAATAGTCCTAATTGGTCTGTTCCTCTTCTGATATCCGTGATAACGGGGCGGGGGGGGAGGGGAATCTCTTTGTCCTGAAATTGCATGCCAATAATCAACATTTTTTAATTTTATCACTTCAATAACATATGTTCAGTGTGCTTTACAAATAGGAACCAAAGACTGTGGCTGACCTCTGCATGCCCGATGAGAGGGGCAGCAACTGCTGCAGTGTTTTATTTGTGAGCTTGATGGGGACACAGGAAAAAACAAATCCAGGTTTTACAGCTGTGGATGAAGGTAAAGAGCACAGAGCAGTGTGCTGGCAAAAATGGCTCTCTGAGCTTTGGTAGTGGCTGGATGCGCAGAGCTGGACTCGGCAGCTTTCACTGCAGTGGCACAAAGCGACTGTGGACACCAAGCTGTCCGCTCCGCAGGCAGGAGAGCAGTGCTGCCACTGGCTTACAGCTGCGCCTTCGAGCAGACTGTAATCTTGGAAACAGAAAAGGAAAACGGGGTTTCCTCCACTACTCCACTCAACAGAGGCGGAAAACAGGAGATGCAGTGTGGGTTCAGCTTGCCGAGTGGTCTGTGATGCTGCCCTGTGCCAGCTCTGGTGGTCCTTGGGTTCTCTGAGCCAGTTTAAGGCATTAACCAAAAGAAATCTACCCAGTCTTTATTTGCTGGGCTGGTTTTTTGCTATTGTAGCAAAATAAGTCAGGCTGCAGAATGGGTCTATTGACCACAGAACCAGCCCGAAGTGAGCAGGAGGAGATGGAGGCAGTGGGGGAAGGAGAAGATATAACCTTGCTTGTGGATGAAACAAACCTCTCCTTTCTGAGCAGAGGAAAACAAGACATTTTCTGACATTTGCATATGATTGAGCACTCAGACGTGTCTGAGAAAGGACAAGACTGTTTGGGAAAGAGGGTGAGAGACTTCCCCTGCTCTTGGGGAACACCAGGCCTGGCCGTGATTCAGTTCATTTGGCTGCTCACCACCTCCCTGCAACAAAGCAGTTCATTTCAGATCTCTACAAAACCAAACCTAGAGGCAGCTAATCCATCCCCTGCAAACTGTGCTGCTCCATCACTAACTGCAGCTCAGCATCACAGGTAACCTGCCAGCATGGCCTCAAGACATGGGATGGTCCGGGGCAAGAGCAGTTTATGAAGGCCGCTGCTCCCATGGACACTTGAAGACAGAAGAAACGTGATTTCCTAGTCCTTGGAGTACCTTAATGTGCAAAGCGGATTCTTGTCTCTGCAATTTCAGCTCCCAAAACCTTTACACCATTAGTTTATGTTATTTTAATTTTATTATATTACTAACTGTAAGTAATAAAACACAAATAATGTACTTTATTACTGCTTTTAAGCAGTAGCAGCTAATTATTGATCTATTTTGCTAAATGACAGTGTAGGTGCTGTGTGCTACAGCAGGAACAAAGCAAGGGTCAGTCCATGGACCTAAGAGCAGCAGTTCTTCCTCCTCTGCACTGGAAGCATCTTTCTTATGGTTAGTCCCCAGCTGCAGAGCCATCAGGGGAATCCTCTCTGAGCTGGTTCAGACCTCCAGCAGCCTTGCTGGCAGCCTTGCAGGGATGGAGGGGAGTCTGGCTGCCCGTGAACTTCTACGCCAGCTCTCACTGGTGCACAGACATTCCTGGGTTTCTGTTTTGGTGAGACCAGAGGCATCGGTGCCGGTGCTTTCTGCTCATCTTGCTTCTGCTTGCCGTCAGCGCTGGTGCTATGTGATGGAGCACCAAATAATGAGCTCTTGTTTCAGAAAACTGGCAGTGATCTGCTGTAGGGCTGTTTATAAGGTCTTTATCAAAGTGTACATATTCAACTCTATAGAGCCGCTATATATTTGGTGAAAGTCTCATGTAAAGAAATGCAACAGAATAAAAATGACTAGTTGTGTGGCGTGACTGCCCTGCTTGAAGCAGGGTATTTGCTTGGGGTTAAGGAGAGACAGTGGGTGCCTACATGGGAACCAGCCCTTCTCCTGCTCTGCTGCGAGAGGAGCTCGACTGAGCTGTGGGACACGAGGGCAGCAAAGACCCTACACAAAATCTCTTCCTTCACACCAGGATAACCAAACAGATCCTGCTGTTGCCCACTCTTCCTTTTCCTCTCTTTGTGCCCTTCTTCATCTCTGCTCCGGGTGATAGTTGCCCTTTCCTCTCCCCAGGCTTTTTCATTTGTGTGCCAGGCTGGTGGTGCTGGCTACCCTTGGCTCCACGTGCTCTTGCTGCTGCTTTCTCCCTGCTCCCCATTGCCCATACCCAGGTGACATTTGCTTCTTCAGTTATTTACTTTTAGCTTAATAAGTACCATGAAAACACCATCCAACCTGCCCAGCCCTTTGAGCAGTCACAGGAATAAGCTGTCACTAATATAATTTCATATCAAATGAGATTACCCTTCTCCCCCATTAGGCACACTTCTCGTCTATGGAGAGCGGCAACGCAGGGACACAGCAATTGCTTCAACCAAAGCCTACGTTAGGAACTGGCTTTTAAGGACGAGAGTTAACTTCCAGGCTGTAGCTGATATTTGTGCTTTGAATTCGAACTATTGAACGGCATGATTTGGCTGTGGGTTCTGCTGGATTGATGACACCTGTCTGCCTGTTTCACATGCAATTGCCTACAAACAGCTACACCTCCCGGCTGTTGCAGGCTGCTGTTATTTATGACTGCCATCCCTGGCAGGTGTGACAGCCCCTTGTTGTTCTAGTGACCTCTGAGGAATCATGACGGACATGTCTGGGTGGGTCTCTGCTGCTGAGTATTTCCGTGCCCTCATTTGCTTATCAGTGTGGGTCCCTTGACCATCTGCACTCTACATGTTAGTGCCCACACACTGGCTCTCCTCTGGAGACATGAGCTCCTTTGCTGAGACAGACCTGTGCGCAATTCAGAGGACAATTTGCTCCAGGGAGCAGCTCTGGCCAGCAGCACAGACAGGGCTGAACTAGGACAGGCTCTTCCCACACTGCTGAGCCCTCCGGCACGAGGCCAGCAGGCAACAAATTCATCCAGTGTCATGCCAGATGCTGTGACACTAACTTCCCCTTATCTTAGGAAGTGAAAGCCATGCAGAAAAAATTGTTTTAAGGCCACAAAGACACTTCATAGGGCTGAGGGAGGATCCAATGCACGTGCTACGTGGCATGGCTTGGTAACTCCCAGGACAAACGATTTTGCACAGGGCTGCTGTGAGCCATTTGCATCTTTTGACCAGAGAGCCAGGGACTGCTCCTTGGGGTAGATGGATGCTAGTTTGCTGGCAAAAGGCTTTGAGGATCTAATTTCAAGTGCTTTCAGCTCCTGCCAGACTTCGTCACTGCTGAAACAGAAGAAGGTGTTTTTTCACACTCGCATTGTTAAGCTGCGACGCTCCCGGCCACAGGATGTTACAAAGGATTTCTCAGTCAGGTAAGATACGCTTAGTGGTCCATTAGCTGCCACAGAAGATGAGCACCATCTGGCCAAGGAGGGCTGATGCCTGGGGGACACAATGAGAAGGACCCACGCTGCACCTTCCCCTTGCTGCTCCTGCTCTGCTCTCAGCATCTCCCACTTGGCATGCTCACAGGCAGGATCCTGAGCGAGGCATTTAGCACACCCCATGGGGCAATCCTTGCACTGACCTGTTTGTTTGGATTGCACAGTGAGGGACTTAGAGTTCAGACTCTCATATGTTTTACAAATGATCCAGACCAAAATTGCTAACAGCATTCAGTATGTACATGGCATCAGAGGTGTCAGAACAAATGGCTTATCTGCCTGTGCTTTCTGTTTGGACAGGACGCAGATCTGTTTTTGTTTCTTCAACTAATGGTTAAAAATCAGAATTTTCATTATCTGTGAATTGTAAGAGGAAAATATATGTAATGATCATGGCTAAAAGCCATGCCCCTCCAGATTGTAGTCCCAGCCAGCTCCATCAGCCATACTGAGCTGTTATAACCTTGGTGCTGCTTGGTTGACTGACCTCCAGTTACAAGCCTGGTGCCCTGGAGGAGCTGTTCAAGACGTGGCATCTTTCCTACGAGTCATCTTTTTTTTTTCAGCCATTGATTCAGCACTGGGCCCGAGGGTCACTTTGCATTAGTGATCTATGGACTGATCCCGCCTGACTCTTGATGCTCTCCTTAATTGCTGGGTGTGGCTCATCCCCAGATTTGTCAGCCTCCTGGCTGAACTCCAGCTGAGTACATTATCCTGCTTACCTTGAAAAAGGAAAATAATCCTATGGATTTGCTCTTGCCTTCCTGGTGATTACTGGGTGTTAGGCTGCGGACTGGCTAAAGGGTTTCTGTTGTATTTGGAGTTAAAGGGGTATGGATATTTTAGTACCAGCCTGGCAGCTCCTGCCTCGCAGTGCAAGCTGACCCATGAAAGATGCTGCCATAGCATCTCTCACAGCCTTTGCTATGGGTCAGGGCCCTACTCGCAAAATCAGAACTTTGCTCCTCAAACAGTCCCTTACAGTCTCAGAGGAAGCACACAAGGACTCTGTCCTCAGAGCCGTGCCAGTGGAAACTAGCCCTGTGATGAGCAGCGGGGATATTGCATCTTCCCTGGCCATGAGATATTCTACGCGTCAGCTCCTTGCTGCAGTGGGAAAGAAGGGTTAAAAATGTGGGAGGAGGGAAGGGAAAGGTCAGATATGTAAAGCCACTTTCATGTACTTAGGAGAAAAGTGGTAACAGGAGAGCTGTTAAAAATTTTTATAGCTGGCACCTAACAACACTGGTGTTAAGAATCATGAAACTGTTTAATAGCAGTGGAGGTGTACATTAGTTAATTAGAGGCATGCTAACAGTGAAGCCAATTGAGAGATATTATTTTAGTATTTTTTCCAGAGGGCATATCAAGTCTATTCACGAATTAATAAACAGATTGTAAAGTCTAAGCAAGCATATTAGGGAAGTGTGTGTGTATATAGTGGGTCTATATACTGGGGCTACGCACACTTGTTTGTTTGTTACCATTGCATTTGAAATATGTTACTTGTTTTCCATATAGACCTCAGTGGAAGAATTATAGCATATTGGGTTTTTCCAAAGACTCTAATTAAGATCTTCAGAGTTGACGTGTGCTTACTGAAAAAATACAGCAGAAATGAGACCTAAAACACCAGCATTCAAATTAACCCATGAATGCAAAGGTGTCCAACGCGAAATGGCTGTCCTCTTGGAGCCCGCCTTTGATGCACATTAAGAGAAATGAAATCAGAGTATCCACTCAATTTATTTGACCACCTGAGTTAAGTTCTCATTGAAAAGGCATTTTAAGAACTATTAAAAGCTGTCTACAGTTAAATACATACCTTTGGCCTCTCCCTCAGGTCTCTCAGCTGCTGTTAAAGGTAGTTACATTGTGAATAAGTGTCGTCATCTCAGCTCACGCAAAGCCCTAAGGTGGTCAGTAGTAGAGCAGGCAGTGGTGGTTAGGTGAGGCAGGGACCATCCCCTCTGTAAAATGAAGTTTCCTCATAACTGGAGCTGGGGATAAATAAGTGGATTTGCTCTGACGGCATGAGGACAGCACTAGCTTTTTAAGCCCGAGTAAGGCTACATGCCATTAAGCATTTTCCTAACCTAATTTTTTTTTGTCCCAACACTGGTTTGATTCCTTTTTTAAACCCATTCGTGCACCTACCTTAATTCACAGTTGCCACTTCGCTTTCTGCGGGAAGACAAGCTGTCCAACTTAATCCATTACTGAGCTCTGCATTACAAAAACCGCATGGTGTTTCATGCCTCATTAGCAGGCAGGGAGCTTCCAGGCTGGAGTCACTGCATGTCTCCGGCTCTCCTGACTTCCTTCCTCGACTCCACTTTCCTATTTTACATTTTAATAGCAACAGCGATGACAGATTATGGCAAAAATGTCTGCCCTTAGTGAGTATCTTAGTGCACTTAGTTTCCCTCAGCAAGCCTGGGCTTGCACCCCTGCTCAGCACTCCTGCCTCTGCCAGCCGGTGCTCCCTGCTCAGCCAGAGCAATCCTCCATCCTGGAGAGCTCATTCCCAGCACAAACCTGTCTACTCCTCGCACCACCATCCCACCCGGGCTGGTGGGAAAGAGCAAATGGATTGCAATTCAGAGAGACAAGACGAACAGCAGCCTCTGTCTCTTTTGCTTGGCTCAGGGCAGCCTCGCAAACGAGGCAAGTAATGAAGATAATGATGAATGAAGGATGCAAAACTGAAAATACTTCTTCCTGTGCTTCTATTGATCTTCCAGCAAAGGCCTTGTTCTTGACATTTAAAATTGAGAGATTGTTTTCATGTAGCGGCCCTCACTGGGCTGCAGTTAAGCAATTTAGCTCATAGAGATTCACAAAGACACTTTCTGCAGCCTCAATTTCAATACTGAACGCCTGCTTGGCGAACGTTCTTGGAGGAATACTGCTCAGAGCCAACAGGAGCCATGGAGCACCAGCGAGCGTGGCCCACTTGTCACCCCATGAGCAGAGCGGTGCTGAGCTAACAACGGGAGGAATTTCTCTGTGCATCACTGGAAGATGATCCAGTGATCCAGAGAGGAAGGAGATCACTGCCCTACCTGGAGCTTCCCAAAACTTCCCATCCAGGGAGACGTGGACTTAACCTCTAACCACACACCCAAGCCACCCATAATTGCAGCCTTTCAGAAGAGGTTCAAAGGGACAAATGCACAAAGCTTTGCCCGGGTATGGGGTGGGAAGGTGGGCTGAGTTCAGCAGAGAGCTCTGCCTGTGCAGCCGAGAAGCCTGAAGCTTTCCCTGGTGAAGCACAGATGGACACGTCTTCTGGCCTTTGGCTTTGTGAGAGACACAGAGAAGCCTGGGGTTTGGTTATAACATGTTGGGATTACTTTAATAACTGCAACTTTTCTTTTAGAACAGAAGTATTTTATTACTTTCAACCTAGAACCTGGAACTAATTATACATGTGTGGTCTGATTAACCATTAATTTACCTCTATTAACTGCTGACACTTACTTATGCATTTACTTTGTATCACACACACTTGTGTTCCCAGAGTCTAAGCCTAAAACGTTTGTCAAGAGACTATGAATTAAAGCAATATAAAGATGTTAACAGTTACCTATCTTAGCAACAGCCTCAGAAAGTCCTGGAAAAGAATGCATCACAAAAATGAAAATCACAGAATCACAGAATCATTTGGTTGGAAAAG
>VYZW01012751.1:2396-13741 GCA_013401315.1 Balaeniceps rex
TTGCCATTAACCATTTATCTTGCGAGCTTTGATTTTCATTATTTTATTGAATCTTCATATCCAAAATAAAAGAAAAGTCTTAAACAACGTTTATGCTAAGAAGTTGTCTTAATGCACTCCTCATTTACAAATGGGTGAAATCGAAGAAGGCATTCACTAAAAACAAGTGTGGTTTAATTTTTTGTGTTGCAGTTATCAGTAACACTGAGAGATAACCCATTTCTCCTGAATGCTGGTGTTTGTCCTAGAGGCAGTAGAAAAATNATCTGAAATAGCTCAGAAGTGCAAAGAGCACGAGCGTACAGGCAAGCTAGCTTCCTCTCTATCTTTTTGCAGATATTACGTTATCTACCCAAATCTTAAATGCCTTTGATTAATAAAAATATATGTGACAGCAAAGGATAGCTTTGCTTTTAATGTTACAAAGATCATAGAAGCAGTGAATGTTATGACTCTAAGATGTTTCCTGAGGGATCAAGAAATCTGCACTTTTCTTGAGATTGACCTATCACCTTGAAAAGCAGTCATGAAGGAGAGCTGCAAATGCAAGACCACTGTCAGGTCAACTTGTCGTGGTGCTGACAGGTCTCTGATATAAAACCCAATTTACTGTTTAAGAAGCACATCCATTATCCTTCTGATTTTAAAATAGAACATACATCAGCAAAATGATAAAAGAAAGTGCTTAAGAATTATGAAAGTCAAGGACTATTTCATATCAGAAAGTCACAACCTTTTTTGCATATTACTGATTAAAATTACAGTGAATGTTAATATTCATCTGTGTCTTTTTTTCTTCCAGAAAGTTAACAGTTTGCATCAGTTGAACTTTAATCATTGTAATTCTACTAGTATTGTATTGTTATTTGTATTAGTCAGACATTATATTACATTACTCTTTATAGGAGTTGAGGAGGTTTTTGGAAGTGTGGGTAATTTTAGGCAAACTGATGTGTCAGTTTTTGGGAAAAAACCCTGTCTTTTTGATCCTAACAGAAAAAAAACACCAACAACAAGCCATGTTTTTCCTATCATTTGGTTTAAACTTCATCTCCATTTGTAATTTGGAATAGAGTAAAATTCTTAAGTTTCCTGTGTAAAGAGGATCTGTAGACTCTTCTACTTAATACAATTTCAGTTCTTGAAAATGGAAGCTTTAAGGCATTACTGAATGGGCAGAAAAAAGGAAAAGCATATTAAAATTTTTTACTTGATGACCTTAATGGATTTAAATGTTAAGTTGGATATCCTAAAATAGTAGGAAAAAAATACTGATTATATTACTGAAATGTCCACCAAGGCTGATGGAGAAATAAGATGATGGATTTCTAGTATTAAAGCAGCTTTCACGCTTTAGGAGAGTTTCCAGTGTCATCCTATTTATGAAATTTTAAAATAGCCATTTTAACTTGTGTCTGTATTTGATCATACCTTTCTTCCTGTCTTTTTTTTTTTTTGCTTTTATTGCTAGTTAAAGAGCTAGGGGCTTACCACATAACTCTTAATTCTGCAGAATTACTGGGCATAAGATTGCTGAAGTATATTTTTTAACCTTAAAAATTCCTCGAGAATAAATATACTATTGGTTTCATATTTTCATGTGCTTTTGATTTTTTCAAGAGTTTGTCCAGTCTGCTTGTAAAATATTTGCATTTCTTTAAACTAGTAGGCCTGTAAATTCCAGAAGGGCTTTAAAATCTTGTCTGCATTTTGTTTTAGTTTAACTTCTACTGGTAAATATTTTAGAATTATTAGTCTGTACTCTGACCAGTGTAGCTATGTTGCTTTTGTCTTGAGACTCCAGATAAGATGAGTGGCAGTAATCAAGTTTTCAAAGTTGAAATATATTTAATTAATATCTCTAACGTCTCAGGAGATCTTTATAAGGAGTAATTTATAAAGGCATGAAATAATAGTCATTTCAGCCAACTGGCTCAAAATCTGTTTTCTTCAGTTGGTATGTGTTTGCTGTTTTACTCTGTGATACACTTACCATTTCCTTGTTTCTTGAAGACAGTGAGATATTACCTGATTTACTTTATGTATCAACAAAATTAAGAATGTTTATCATTTAAATGAACTAAGAAAAACACTTTTAGCCATGTATCTATATACTATCTGGCAAGATTGTTCTTTAATTTATAATAAATGTAACTGCATCAGTCTTTATAAGGGCATTGCAAGCAATTGTCGTATAGGCTTATTTACAATACGCGTAACTTCAGGTTCATTGTTTTTGTTGAAAGACAACTGCTTTATTGGAACATAAGTAAAGCTGCTCTAAAAAGTGAAAGGAGCCTTGTATCTGCACCTGAATTTAGCTAACAGGAAGCAGACCTATACAGTTAGCCATTTTTTTAAGTAATTACTCTGATGATGTAAGAAGGTCATCTACCACAGATAGCCTTTAACCTGAATTTTACTAAGAGGTACCAGACAGCCATTCTTTTTAAGAAGGTTTTTTTTTTTTTGGTTGGTTGGGTTTTGTTTGTTTGGGGTTTTTTGTGGAGAATAGATGTAGTAGGGCTTTTTTGGAATTAATGTAAAAAAATTCAACTCTAGTCATAAAAGTTGCATTTCATGCATTTTTAATTTGATGGAAAGTTTGAAGAGTCTGTGTTATTCTTCTAGTGATTGTTTGAGGGGAAAAATATTAGAATGAATACTTTAGTTCTTAAAGATTCTAATTTCAAAAGAATTTAAATAATAAAAAATAACATTTCCTTTGGAATTTCCAAAACGTAACTCTGTTCCTGTAAAGCAAATTTTGTAATTTTCAGCAAGGTATATTCTATTCCCTGTTGATTAAGTTGCTTCATTGCGTGATTTCCTGAGGCTTCCCTACATGGCTTGTTTGAGCTATTACAAGTGGTCCAAAAAAATGTATTTTTATACAGCTCAGTGTAAGGTTATACAATCTGCAAGCAGGAAATGCAGGCCAAATGTGCAGAGTAGGGTCTATATGCTGAAAAGCAGGGATTCCAAAAAACTATCTATTACTATCATGAAATAACAGATAAGCAGCAATGGGCTGTGGTCTTGTATATAATGGACTAATATGAAAACAAAGTTTATAGAGACTATATGAAAATTATTTTGCTCATTTATAACATCAGCAGTTGGGGATAGGTCGTGAAGATAATTTCTTGCATCACATGTAACTCCATTATACTGCAAGATATATGTAAAGGGAATATTTACCCCTTTTTTGTATGCATTTTAGATTTTTCCAAAGTATAATTATTCTAGAATAATTATCTCTATGTGCATACTGTCTTCCTAGGAGTGTTTCCATACGGAGTTGAGGAGAAAGAGCTTATAAGAAACAATTGTTCTAGACTAATTAGTGCATATTAACCATTTTGGAAAATTTCCAACTATAGATGAGTGTTAATGATGTACCCTGCAGACTTGGTCCAGAGCCCACTGGATTTAGTTCCCCTTGCTTCAGTGAAATTTCTTTCAGAACTACTGAGCCAGCTTGTAATATTTACTAGAGTAGATAGGGTTAAGGCAATTTGCAATTTTGAATAGGATTTAATGGGGCATTCAGATCATTTATTGAACTCTTGAAAGTGCTACATTGATTGAATTTCTTTGTAGTTGTCTAGCTCCAGAGTGAAGGGAGACATCTCTCTACTCATTAACCCATGTGCGCGTTGCAGCAACCATTTCCACCAGCTTCCTCCAAAAGCAGCAGTAAATCCTCCTTTCTGCAGGTATGGTTCCATGAGTAGGTGAGCTCATATATAACACTTTGCTGCTGCCTAGAAGTCATCTTGAGTGTTTCTCAGTTTTTTCTCCCCTGCTCCTCATTGTGCAGCCTGTCTTCTTGTGCCATCTCTCCTATTCATCTGACACTAGCGTAAGCTGGTTTGGCTTGCTAACCCAGCAAAAAAGTATCATCTTTTTCTCCTTGGTTAATTTTCTACCCAATTATTGAGATGAATCAACTCAGAGAACTCTCACAAACACATCAGCCAGTAAAAGTCAGATGTTGGGAGTATGTGTCTAGCAGCAGGGAGTAGAGAAAAAGGAAGCTCCACCTTTAAGCAGTGTTGAGATGTTAGAACAGCTCATCTCACTGTGTAGAAATGTTATGATAGCAAAGCCACTGTTAAAGTTTGCACTTAACAGGGATCCCTCAAAGAAACACTGGCAGACGTGATTTCCTACTTCAAGCAATGGAGTTAAGGCACAGTGTAGGCTTTTCTATAGTCACATCTAAAAATAATTAAAAAAAAGTCTATTAGGATTAGTTCTTTATTAAACCCATGATATTTGTCATGAATTGTTCCTTTATCCTCTAAAGGATTATTGATTCTTTTTTCTTCTTTGTAATACAAACAACTGAGTGTTCTATTCAGGTGTATTGGACAAAAATGTTCAGGCTGTGTGTGCATGCAGTCTCTCCCCTTCTCTCTCTCACAGACACACACACATGCACAAAATTCTACATTCATCATATTTCTTTGGTGATATAGTTTACAGTGTAATGTATACTGTATATAATATATCTGTGCTCTATTACTTACTCTGTAATAATTTACTTTCTTTTCATTATCTAGTTAAATACTTCCTTTTTTATTTTTCCATTCCTAATGCACTAGGGTACATAACCCAGTGTGTTGGACACCATGCAATATTTTCAATGTCACTAACTAGAAGCAGGAAAAATTATTACATTGACGTGAATTTCATTTATTTTGTACCTCTTTCCCATATTTGCTTTTTTGTGGACAAATTATTAAAACTTGTTTTAGCTTTTTTTATTAGCAAATCATCTCCTTCTCAATAGGTTAACATTCTCAGTAGTTTTTCTAATATTGCTCTCATTTTAGTTAAGGCTCTTATTTTTTCTCTAAAAATACTTTTCTCAGAAGAATTTTAATCTGTTTATTTTGTTAGTTTTTACTTTTACCTCCCAGTCCTGATTGGATTTTTGGGAATAACCCCAGGTTAGCTATTCTTCCTTTCTAGCATAATAGTATTGTTATCCTTTTCCTGAGCTGTTTTTGAAAAATCAGCCTGAACTTTTCTAGCGTTTGTATTTTTCCAGTAAGTTGTAGTTTATTATTTATTAATTATTATTTCTTTAAGCTGTTTTAATAATTTTCCAGGTTTATATTGCAATAGTATTGCAATATTCCACGCTCCCTTCCTCCCTCTTTGGGTACGGAAAGCCCCATGAAACTAATGAATCAGTGAAGATGCAGGAGAAGACAAGGCACAAACCAATCATACCACAATTCTTCAACCTTGTGTGTGTATTGGAACACATTTCAGGAAGCTTTATTCATATGCTGTCCCATTGGTTGCAACAGTCAGTAGTAATTACTGCAACACTGCTGATTCAGAAACAATTGTAGCTTTTTCAATGTTAGGGGAAGATTTTCTTCAAATTAGTTGCAACTTTCTACTGCATTAGTGTTGGAGCAAAGATTTGTGGTCAGGTGTTTAATTTTCACAATAGTTCCTTTCTTAGCATCAAATATTCTTTACTGTTGTGTTCCTGAGTTTATTCCTTAGCATTCAGAAACACTAAGGTGTTATACAGCATAAAACTTTACTAGTATTTCCCTTCTGGATTAGTTTCTTCCTATAAGTAAAAACAAAGCAAGCCAGAGAAAGTATGACTTCTTTGTTTTCTGAGATTGCCTTGTCTATATAGCTTCTAAATCTTTGATAAATATGTGTTACTGAACTATTCTTAATGGCATTATTGCAAATTCATATCACATTATCACTAGAAGCCATAGTAAAAGAACAGGATCTGCTGATGGCACTGTACAACACAATTCAAGACAAGAAGCTCAAGGTTATTGTTTGTATCTGTTCCTTTAAAAATCTTAAATGTATCTTGTGCATGTGATAGAAATATTTGAAGGTAATTATTTCACTGAAACAGAAGACTAGAGAGCATGGAGGAATATTCTGGAAGAATATTCTCAGAAAACTACAGAAAAGCTACAGAAATATATGTGACACTTAATGATGATTGGTAACATGTTTCCATTTTGATGAAATGTTTTAAGTTTTTGAGAAAAGACAATGAATAAAAAAGGATAAAATAAGAAATGCAAAGCAATACTTCGAATAGTTCTGAAAACTAGATTCTGTATTATCAGCCAAAATAAGATCATGCATGGAAAGGTTATCTAGTTCATCAGCAGTGTGATGAGATTCATGCATAAAGTTAAACGTAAATGACATCAGTTAAAATGGCATTTAATCTTTGTCCTTATGCAAGATTATGTTACTCTCATTCCATTTGTCTGCAGTTTCACTATGTCTAATCCAGTTTATAGATTGGCATACTGGCTAATAACCTTTCTCTTCCAGGGTTAAAAAAGGAGACAAGTGGGGAAAAAATATGAAAATATGTTATTAAAGTTATTGAGGAATAATTTCTTTGTACATCACTTTCAAGCAAGCTGAATCTTTATTTGACCGTGTCCTGGTTTCAGCTGGGATAGAGTTAATTTTCTTCCTAGTAGCTGGCATAGCGCTGTGTTTTGGATTTAGGATGAGAATAATGTTGACAACACAAAGATGTTTTAGTTGTTGCTGAGTAGTGCTTACACTAGTCAAGGACTTTTTCAGCTTCGCATGCTCTGCCAGATGTGCAAGAAGCTGGGAGGGGGCACAGCCAAGCTTGTTGATCCAAACTGACCAAAGGGCTATTCCATACCATANGCACCAGGGCAGGGGGAGTGAGTGAGCGGCTGCGTGGTGCTTAGTTGCTGGCTAGGGTTAAACCACGACAGACCAAAACTTAAGCTATTTTGTCACTGAGCTGTAGTTATTGTTAAGATTTCAGATGTCAACAGTTTCAGTAGTTTTGAAAATAAGTTTTACCTGTCGTCTAACTCTGTCATTGGTCTAATTTTGGATTTTCAGAATTCACTATGCAGTTCCTCAATATGGTTTTGATCTCCACAGAACCTATAGCTTTATGAGTGCATTCTCTTCTTTGTCTTTTTGCCTGCAATCTGCTGAAACTGGCAAAATTACAAAAAAAGGTGTGTGGAACCATATTCTTTGGCACTGGATTTTACAATCCTATTGGCTAACTGTACCTACTTTGGTTTTTTTAATTTTTAAAAATATATGTAAACTTCTTTGGAAATTTATTCCAGATTCTTTAGGTAGTAGATTCTGTTCATTGGTGATCTAAAGAAAATTGATGATTGAATGCTTTTTTTTTTATGTAGGCACTCTTGGTTTTGATAATCCAGTTGTCTGCTAATGACCCTTGGGATGAGATTTGTTCTTCTGCAACCCCTGGCAGGGGCAGGGAGAGAGTGTATGGTTCTTTCTGTATCTCAGTAAGAAAGGCCTGACAACAAAGGACATAAAATAGCTATTTTAATAAGACAGAATAAAAAGACTAATATAGATAGCCAGTAAATCTTACGTTCTTTCAGATGCTGGCAACCCTCCTTTTGTGCAGCATTGGACTGACCCCCATGTGGATTTTCCCATGCCACTCTGTGCAGATTATGTCTTCTGGAGAGTTTCCTCTTCCCTCCCATACCATGGTGCCTTTTATTTTGTGTAGCAAACAGACTCACATATCTTCTCCTGACAGGCCGGAATGTTATCTCTGTCATAACATTCACCAGCATGCAGCACAGGCAGGCACGGGCCACTCCAGCAGATTCCCTTACAGTGGCATAATTGTACTAACGTACAGGCTTCTCAAGCCTTAAGTACAAGGCTCAATAGAGCAACATGGCTTGCTCAAGATCACTAACTCCTTGAATACAATGTTTTGTAAGGCTCCCAATATATTGATCTGGCCAAATGTAGATGCATACCAAAAAATGAGGTAAGAAAAAAATGAGGTATCCATAGAACTTACAACACATATTGAGTTAGAAAAATTATCAGCTCTGCCTGCCTACAGTGTGGTTCAGCTCATCCTAGGGCAGACATAAATTTTTAGCAATTTTCATTTCTCTGTCTTTTCTAGTTTTGATAGTACCTGGGTTGTTTTGGTGTGTGCACTGTTCTACCTGAATAAGAAAATTGATAAGAAAATTGCTAGCCTCTGGTTGTTTAAGGTCTACTCTTGTGTAAGGCATCAGATTTTGTGAAGATATGTTTAAACTAATCTGTTACTAGTCTTGTATACAAGGAATTGACATTGCACCCTAGTTACAAAAGCATCTGCCAAAATTTATGGATTCCATAATGGAATAATTCCATAATTCCATAGTGGCTGCTGATCAAGGCAGTAGCTGAAGTGTTACAGCTGCACTGTCCTTTCTTGTCATTATTCCTCACTGTGGCTCTGGAAAAAAAAACAGATCTGGTACAGATAGGTTTCCACACGAAGAGAGTGGAAGGAGAGTTTTTCCTTCCACTGATGATTTACATATACCTTAACAATCTCTCTGTTCTGATTTGGCAACAGAGGGAAGGTGAGAAATTTTTTTTCTTTAATTTTGGGTTTTTTTTCCCCATTTTGAGATTATTTGACAGAGTTTTTACATGATTGCAAATTATTACATAGTAGAGTGTTATGTTACTTATTGCTAAACACTAGGTGGAGAGTTATGTCAGCATTCCATGGAAGCTGTCTTCTGAAAAGTGTATCATCTTATATCATGTTCAGTTCCTGTACTATTGTCTTGTCCATGTTACACAAAAGATATCTTTTAAAAGTTTAATCTTCAAAAAGTAATGGAGAATTTGCTCTAGTATATAAAACTTGCTATTCTGAATTATATTCCTGTTCCTATGGCAGTATTGAAAATTAATTTCTGTATGTGAAAGATGAACATAAATATTTGGAGACATTCAGTATGTATGTTCACATATTACACAAAGGAGCAATTATTGACATTACTAGGCTTTCAAATTTCTGGTCTTTATTGTGAATATACATCTTTCTGTTTATTTTTTGAGATATTAGGACTTGATATTTCTAAAGAAGGCACATCTAAAGGTTGTACAATATGGCCTCTGATATCCGATTTGTGCCAATATCAGTTGTGATTAGTCTGATAATCTCTTATATCCTCTTCAGTCTTCTCTAAGTCCCTTTATTATTGCAAACTCTAGTCTCTGACATCAGTGTTTTTATTATGCCAGTTACAATCTGGATTAATTTAGGAAATTAGTTTTTCTAACTGATTGCATACACTGCCTGTGCATCTTTGCAGGGTTTTTTTGTGGCAACACTGTATAATCCTCTGAAGCATCTATTGCTGAGATTTGTAAAAGTTATGATCTCACCAGTAACAATATGATTAGTTTCTTCTTTGTGTTATTACTAGCTGGAAGTATTTTCGATTGATAAATATAAAGCAAAAGGTGACTGATTACATAAACTTGAGATTTTAGAGCCTCATTTTTTTTCAGGAATAAAGGAAATAATTCATAGCAAGTAATTTGATCAATGAGTTTAAATGTGTTTACCTTCTACTGTTCCAAAAGTGTTTATGAGAATATCTGAATTCCCTCAATCTTATTTATTGTACTGATTTGTTGTGTAAATATTTTCAGCAACTTGGCAATGAATTTGTAAAATGTGAATATTTGGTTTTATACTAAAACACAGTTTCAACTAGGTGAGCCTTCTAAATAGTCTCTTCAATCCGTCTTAGTCAACACAGTAACGGCCCAGCAGAAGACCATCATTTCTTTTGAAAAAGAAATTACAATGCAGAGTAGAAACACTGTACTCAAGACTTCAAAGAGGAACTTAAGACTGTGACTGTTTCATACTGGACAATAAAATGTGAGATTGCAAGTACTTCGGCATGTAAAATGCAAAATGTAATATTTGATCAGCTGAATATTTTTATTGTTTTCAATAATCACATAAATTCACCAAGAGATCTGTTCTTAGTCAGCTGTGTAGCAAACAATTTTTCATTGGACTAGAGTTCTTTTTCACAGAAAGAAAGCGTCCTGGAAAAGTAAATGTTGTCCATACACCTTCTTATTAGAAACCATTTCCATATAAGTTTCTAGAGAATTCAGTATGAAAATAAGGATAGCAAATTTGAACTAAATGTTTGTAATCAGTAAAATTAAAAATCATCAGCAGGTAAATGTATTCTTCCCAGCATTAAAATTAAAATTCTTACTAAAATATTGTATTGAATAAATTATGAAATTTGAAAATTTCCCTTGAAGTTTTCATTCCTTCTGCATCTGTCTACATCTGAGGAAATGTATTCGGTGAAAGGAAAAGACAGTTATGAAGTGTTCAGCTTGTTTCCTTTAGAAGTTCCATTCTTCTGAAAAAAATGCCTCAGCTGGTGGGGAAAACTTTCATTCAGTGGCACCCGTTTTAGTTGGTCCTGAATTAATAAAATTTTTTTAAAAAGCAAAATCACTATTTATTTTTGATATATGTTTCAGCTATACTTATATTATAAATACAAGTGTATATTTTTACCATAAAAATACTGTATATTCATTCATATGACTGTGTGATCTGCCCTTAGCTTTTGCCTGATAGAGGAAGAAATGATTGATACTAGATTAGTCATTTATGTGTACCTCATCTGGGTTTTTCTTCTGATCTTGTCAGTCTTAAAAGAACTTAGAATTTTATTGAGGCTGGTGATGTACTTGTAGCTTTATTACCTGTTTGAGAAGCTACAAAATATTGAAGCTCTTTAATAACAAATGCTTTGTATTTCCTTGTGTCAGCAGATTTCCTAGATTGATACATTCTGTTTGATTGCTACAATCCTACTGCACTGTTTATATGGTTCTAGGGCACTAATTTTTGCAAGACCTTGAAATAAACTAGTAAAGGCATTATAAATATATCCTTTTTTAGTTTAGTCATATGACTTCCTTCTGTACTATGATTAGCTGCAGTACTTACTTTATTCTGACTTCCATCAGTGTTGTTATTAGTTGCTCTCAGTTGACAGCTGAATTATCAAATACTGTGTTACTGAAAATGAATTCCTTCTTAAAATGTTAGTAGGTCTGATAACTAAATAATAGTTACTGCTCACCTGTCTTCTACATCTTTCCTTCACAATTACCCAACTATCTTTTCTTTCCAAGATGGTGCTACTGATATATATCAAACTAAATTGTCAGCAATTGTTCTCAATTTCTGTTTAACTTTGAAATTAAGTTACTCATGGTAACTTAATGATACTCCCGCGATACTCATGGGGGCCCTGCTTGATGTCACTTCAGTGTCACTCTTGGTAATCTTTGAAAGGTCATGGCAATCTTGGGAGGTTCCTTGGGGCTTGAAGAAAGAAAGTGTCACTCCTGTCTTCAAGAAGGGCAAGAAGGAGGATCCAGACAACTACACGCCAGTCAGCCTCACCTCTGTCCCTGGGAAGGTGATGGAGCAAATA
>VYZW01012753.1:0-14448 GCA_013401315.1 Balaeniceps rex
ACCCAAAGCATTCTATGATTCTATGATTCTATGATTAAATTGAGCAGCAGCCAACACAAAGGAATCCCAACGCAGAGTTCTTACAAGTATAATTTAATATAGGTAGTGAAGAGAATGGATATCCCTAACAGCTACATATGTGGCTGTCAGCCTATGGGGCCTTAGAAATGGGATACAAGGAGCGCAAACCAGACAGGCCTGGATTTTGCACACCAGTGCCCACGATATTGGACGCAAGAGGCTTTGACTTGAGAATATATATGCAATAAATATTGTATATGTGGGATGCTCACATTGTCCCACAGGCTCTGAGTTACTGGCAGTGAGCAGAGCTAAAAGTATATATGCGAGAGATCCTTTAGAAATTAGCCAAGAAAAATAATGTTGATATGCCCACTGTGAAAAGAGTAGGAGAGAGGTTGAAAAGAGACACTTTTCAGGAACCATCCTACTCTGAAGACTGAAAAGCACCGCAGGCACAGCAGTTGCCCATAACATAGCCCAGATTCAATTTATTTCTCAAGATTCATGGGTTTAGGAGTGAAACCAACCTAGCTACTCTCTAAAATTCCAACCCCTTAATAAAAATGGAGAAGAAAAAATCTGTTATAAAATATTAAGATGAACTGCAGTTATGGAACACCATACAGAGCATACTAATGTCTTGCATTAAAGAGGTACTGTATTTAAACATGATCTTCCATTGATTCCATGTTAACAACATACAGAAGTGATGGTGGGGTAGCCCTTGTGAAAGGATGGGTAGAATAAAAATGCAAAAAGGGTAGAAAAATTAAAAAGTAAAAAGAACCTATTTAAAGAATTATTTTAAACGAGGAGAGAGGAAAAGTAAAGAGCTTCTCTGAAGTTATTTACAGACAATGGTATAAGAAAGGGAATTGTAAAATATGGACCATTTTTGTTCAATTTTCTCATAAGAAACTCAAATCCTGGTGTGTACATAACAAACCATGCTGGTTGGACAGGCATTGAATTTATGTTATTATGAGTGCTTTAAGATTAAAAGAGGAAAAATCAAACTGGGATTTTCATTCTGTTTCATTTGATGTTCACTGCGATGACCAACTGATATGTCAGAGAAACAATATCTTTCTTAATGCCTGAGTGCTCCCCACATTTATAGGGTCAGAAATAACAATAAGCCAAATCAAAGACATTTCCGTTGTTGGGATTTGAATCAGGCCCAGCATACATCACTAGAGATCCTACAAAGTCTTTGCCAAACCCACAAAGGACTGGAGTAATTCCATAGCTCCATTCTGACATTTCTGAGGTTAGGCAATGGCTCACTATCTGCTGAATATCATGCAGATTAGCAGTACAGTGGCTTGTCATAGTGGCTTTCACAATAAATAAAGCACCAGTAAAGACACCAAATTAATTGACATTGCAGTACTCAAAATTAGGTTCTCTTTACTTCTATTGCTTATGACTTTAAGCTTACGTATGTTCTCACAATATTTGCCTAGTTTTATTACAGCTAAACTCCCTGAACTTTTTCGTGGCCCCGTTGCACAATGCACTAGTGTGGGCACAAGGGAAGGGGTGGGAACAAACAACTTGGGGAAGAAAGGGTAGAAAGGGACTGCAACAGCCCCTGCTTGTATTGGTTTATTCTGTCAGTGAACAGACCCAAAAAACAAACGAGCATAAATAAACCAGGCAGACTAGCCTAACAGAGGATATTTTTATTCTCATTTGTATCAGCTCAGTTCAGTAACTCCACGAAGCTAATGGGAGAGGCATAGAAAATACAGCATCTGACTCTATTCTTGCTTATTTTGGTAGAAGCAGGAGTTAAACTTCTTGTAAATAGGTGTCAGAGCACTTAAGGCATGTTTACAGCCTGCATAGCAGCACTGTATAGAGATTCCTGAGCTGGCTCCAAGCAGGCTAGCATGTCCACAGCCTACAGGATTCAGTGCCCTGAATGTTTTCTGCCAGGGTGTAATCATATCTGCCTTAGCCTTTCAGCTTAGACTTGTACAAAGGCATTATTATTGCTATACAGAATGTACGTTACCTGACAGGGTCTTAGAGCCAACTTGTTCTTTTCATGTTGATGACTGAGTCAGTGTCCAGGCTTTCTCAGTCGTCTGTTTTTATCAACTGATGAACTTCCAATTTAGAGCAGAAATTCTTCTTGTTAGCCCCTAAGGGGGAAAGAAGGAAAGGATCAATATGCCTTAACTCTAAATAATCTCAAAGTTGGTACACAGTCTCAACTCATTCTCTAGCCACTTCTACAGCCAGTAGTCCTTTTGGCAAAGTGTGCCATTGGTTCTAAGGGACATCTCTGATGGGTGAGATGCATCTCCTTGCAGTGCCTATCTTCAGAGTCTAGTTTAGACTAGACTGCCAGCTTAAACTAGACATCTGGTTTCGAGGCGGAAGATTTTAGGTTAGATGAATGCAATATTTCTTATCATGGTACTTCATGTGATAAAAATGGAATATACCAAAATGAAATGATTCAATACTTCCTTGAGAACACTGGAGGGAGCTCACAGAAAGAGACAGGAAGAAAAGAGAGAAGGTGGCAGGAAAGAGAAGTTGTTCCAGTTATGTGAAAAGTTAAGTGAATATTTACACCTATAGAGTGCTTCTCATTTCAATCCATGTACAAATGGAGGAAAGAGGTATTTTTGTTTATATTAAATGCTAGTAATTCTTTGTATTTGTATCCTGGCATCATTGTAGCTTTCTATTTTGAACACATATATTTAGAAAACACACATAACAGGCCTTTTCTTTTTCATTTAAATGGATGTTTATTTGAGTTCTCTTGTTTCTGTTCACTTGGCTTCATGCTCCGCAGTCTGATATTTAATCTAAAATGAGGGAGAGGGACTTTGGCAAACTGTAGTTATACATCCCCTAGGAAAATACCATCATCTTCAGTGAACACAATATAATGAGGAGGTGTCCTATTACATAATTGAGGAGGCATTGTCTTTTATATGCATTCTGGTTTACTTTTCACACTAAATTAATCTTAATAAGCATCTGCTTTGAGTAAAGGGAGTTTTGTGATATTTCAACCATGACCTCTCTGGAAGTCCAAATGATTTCACTCTACATTTCAGACTGGAGTATTCTTTTGAAACGTTTCCCTTTACTATATGATAATCAGTGTGTTAACATGAGCTGATTAATCCCATCAGTCTAACACTGATACCATGGCTCTTGTGCCCTTTCCCCAATAACCTCATAGCTGCAAAATCACTGGCTTCTTAAATGAATTCAGGGCAATCCTACAGATTATGTTATACAGGAGGTCAAACTTGATGATCACAGTGGTCCCCTCTGGCGTGTAATCTATGAATCTGTAACTCAAACTGGAAGAAATACAAATAACTGCACAATAGCAGTAACTGAAGAAATAAAATTAGCTGTTTTTAAGATAGAGCTTGATATATTTATGAAAAGGATTATATGAGTTGGTTGCCTGCAATAGCTGGAGCATGGACTTGGTGGCCCTGCAGTCACTTCCAGATCTATTTTACTGTGTTTCAGTTGCTCATCAGCTTGCTCTCATTTTTAATATTTATTTTAAAACAGTTTTTGATACAGTTACTAGGATAACAAATTAAAGATGGATTTTAGCTTTTTAAAGAAAGGCTCTCTTTCATTTCAGATGACAGACTGAATTGAGGCCTGTGAATAATGCTTGTGTTGACCTGCCAGAATATGTCTTAGCAGCGATGAATTCTCAAATACCCAGGCTGAGCTTATTCATTTTGAAGTCAGTGGGAAAGAAGGCAATACAGTCCAGTGCTCAGACAGGCTGCATTTTAACATATCATTGATGATATACTGTGTTTTCTTTAAAAAATAAGAAAAGACTTTGCAAAAGCCACATTGGATTTTGTGAGTGTGACTTTTGCTATATAGTTTATATGCTTAAAATTATACTACCATTCAGCACATGTTAAAGAAAATGTTCAAAATTTGCTGCAGAGTTCCACAGTTACAGTTCTCTCCTGCCCTGGTAGTTTGTAAGACTTGACAGAGTTGCAGCTCAGAGAAGAGCTGGACTGGATGAATATGGGAAATGGAGACAATTCCAAAAAAAGTAGGAAGTGGGTTTGGTAATTTCTTCAGTAACACACAAGGATCTGGTCCAATTAAAACCATTGGTAAAATTTACACTGGCTCAGTGGGAATAACCATTTTAAGAGCAAGCTTCTTTCTTACTCTGGAGACACGTCTCAGATGAGACAAAAGGAGATTCCAGTTCTTGTTTGTCATTAACAGTTTCATTGCACTTTTAATAGGATTGAGATTGGGAAAAGGATAGTAGACCGTCATGTTTTGGCCAAATTTCATCTCCAGTAACTATTTTTAACCACCTTAATTTCTTCCTGTGGTTTCCGTTATTTGTAATGTTGCTAGGTTTTACTATTCCTGCTGTGTTTTCCTCAAGATGTACTTGCCTTCCACTGGCAGGTGACTAGCTTCTGGTATACTTTTGCTGCCTCATAGAAAGTTTTATGGAATTCTATAGGTATCTGTGAAACACTTGGAGCTACTTATTTGTAGAAGAGCTTGGAGATGCTGGTTTAAACTCATTATTGCTGTAAATCTCAATATGTAAATGAAAAGCTGAAAGCAAGAGCATACTTAGTTTGCATTCTCTTGTAAGCTTTCCAGTCTTTTTCTCTTCTGCTCTTCTCTCACTTTAACATGAAGTATTTATTTTATTAAAGGTTAATATTTATTGTATTGTTTGTATTTCTTTGTCTGCTTATTGGCAAAGCACCAGTAGATTGCTTACATGCTACAAGAATCAAATGCACACAGACTCAGGGTGCAGTTACACTGGTCTCTTAAGGTAATGTGAGTTCAGATGGTGCTGAAAGCCCTGTCCTGCCTGTTGCCGGCCCTGGCAACCTATGCCCATGTGCTGTCACTACCACTTGTGTGGCTGCCCAGTCAACCAGATCACCTTGCATTTTTTTTAGGCTTATATTTCCATCAGATTAGCTTGCTCATGACCACAAGTGCCATCACATTTAATGCAGTGAGAGTGCATAACCAGAGGCAACTGGGAGGTTGGGGTTCCCTTTTTCAGCAATGACCCCCTGTAAGAGGGGGTCCAACTACAGTTGGACTTGATGATCTTAAAGGTCTTTTCCAACTAAATGATTCTGTGATTCTAAATGAAATTATTCTATAAGAGTGACATAAACTGATGGAGAAACCACACCTGGGATTTTTAAAGATCACTAGTGATTATGGCTGCCTCTATTTCTGGGTATCTAATTTAAGATATTTTTAGAACATGTGAAAGCCAGAATCCTTTGATAACCAGATCCCTTTAAGGTGCTCAAATTGAGCTCATCCAAAAAATTAAATAATTTCTGAAAATCATAGCTGTAATTCTCTTTCTTAGGGCTTTATATCTAGAGTAATCTTTCAGACCTGGATTATTTGGTTGTTACCTGTACAGCACTGAGCATCAAAAAACCCTTCTTTATGACTATGAGATGCAATAATACAAATAGGAGATATCAAAATAATAGTAAACTCATATCCTAAGGTTAGTATCAACTGAGTGGATTTCAAAGATATGTTAAAAGTCCTGGGGTTTTTGTTTAAAAAAAAAAGTTAGGAAATTCCTTGCAGTGTATCATGTCATATGGATTTTAACATCTCTACCTACAATCCAAATTTTGAATCAAGATTACTTGAGCGGGTATCAGCTATCATGCATCACCAAACCCATTTTTCAATCCATTGTCCCCTTTCATTTCCAACCCGTAGTTGCCTGCAACATACATGCTTAGATTTGCAACTGTAATTCATATGTCAACACGTTTCCATTAACTAATCACAAATTATCAACTTCAGTTCTATAGGTCTGACCACAGGTAAGTTTTCCCTTTGTCCAACACACTTTAGAGCTCAGATGGAGATTTTGAATGTGATTATAAGTGATAAGATATGTAATGATAGCAATATTTTGTGCTTGAAAGGTCATTTTTAGACTTGCATGCTTGTGAATACATTTGTGTTTAAATTAGCATGAACCTATGGTGTACATATAGTCCAATGCATATGCATACGGGGTTATTCAGTGAATTAAAAAATGTTTAGTAACTTTATTACTTAAAAATTAACATGAATCATATGAACTATAAATGTGTAAGTTAAGAGGATTTTAAAGGAACATTATCTGTAGGAGAAATGTAACTGCGGGTTAGAATTTGCCTTGGAAAGAATATTACTTTAGATGGGGTGGTCTTTCCCAGCTGATTCCCCAGGTAAGAAGGAAGGTGAAGTGCCTCCACAGCTTGAAAAGAAGTTCTGTGGTAGCATTCTTAGGGAAGTCTGGTCCTCTGCGGTGCTTTGTGGGCAGAGAAGAAGGGGCAGTCAGTCTGTAGGGAAGAAGCCCACAGCCTCAACGCATGGAAAACTCTTATGTCATTCACAGCTGCCACTGAGGGAACTCAGAAGAGCTGAGTTAGCTCGGCTACTGCAAGACTGAGAGCACAGTGCTGGCAGACAGTCGTATGTGTTTTCAGCTTTGTGAATTCAGGGACCTTAGGTATCCTGTGTGATCTCTGGCAGCTGTGACCACTGGTAGACACTTTTCTCTGGAGCCCACTTATGAATTCAGTAAAGTATCTTCTTTCTCATGCTCTTTACCAGAAGAAGTAAACTAACACCTTATTGTGAATTCAGTTTCAGATAGTGTTAGGTTGGGCTAATTACTGATATTAATTATAGCAGAGAGCTTGCATAGGTTTCCATATGAACATACAGAAGGTATTACTAGGCATCAGTCAGAGAATGCTGCCTCAAAAGGAAAACTCCACTACAATCAGACAGCTCTAAAACTTTTCCACTGGCACTTCTGTTATATTCATACATGAACTACAAAAAATAAATGGCTATCTTTTCTGTCCATTCATATCCTAAAGACTGCACTTTTCTCACTGACTTCAAGATAGGAAGCAAGGCAGATGTAGAGCTGGTAAAAATATGTAAATGTGATTGGTTTTATCTGAAAGAGGCCTCATTCTGTAGTTTTTTAAAAAGCAGCAATAATCTTGCTTTTCATTTCAGAGGGTTAGTTTGCTTTTATGACAATTTCTGTTTCTCATTTGGTTTATCACAATAATTCCTTGTTTGCATGACAGGTTTTAGAAGCAAAATAGTTGACTACGAAATATTAAAACCTCTGAGGGCTTCTTATTGAAACAGTGTCAAATCCTGAGCCCACTTGTTCAGCTTTTTCACCACCTTTCTCTCCCTGACTCACAGTGAATTACTGAAAACAAGTGCTAAGAAAGTGAATACAGAGTTTAGCATTTGTCCCAAAAATAGTTTCAGATTGTGATGTCCAAATTGTTAAACATGTTAACCACTCCATTTATACACATTCTTATATTTCATTTATACTTTGAAATCAAATTGGTGTAATCCTACAGATTCTCAGTCTTTGTGTGAGATGATTTTGAAGCCATGTCCACAGTCAGCTCTTGTCAAAATCTAGCTAAATTTAGATAAACGTTGTTAAATCAAAACAACCCTTTTATACCGAGACGGTCATATTAGCACAAACATGGTCATAGCCTATTTGTTCACACTTGACTGAATTTATGACAGCTTAACTATTTTGAAAAGAAAATGTCTTAATGATAATATAACTGCATCCAGACTAAGGATTATAACAATGTAATTTGTCTTTTTGTTTGTTTGTTTGTTGCTGTTTTTTTCAAATTATTGATTTGGTCAAATTGTTGGGTGCAAAAATTGAGTGTAGATCAGGCCTCAGATCGTGCTCTTATTAGCAAACCAAACACTGGTTTTGTTTTTGTTGCTGACGTTGTTTGTTTTCATTGCTGTCTGAATGAGCCTTTTATGGTCTCTGCCTTTGCCTGGCTGACTGCACCCGATTGTATTTAATTACATTTACTCAGTAGTTTCAGCCGGGATCCCCGGCCATTACCTATCAAGTCCAATCACTATTATTTAAATCAAATGACTCAGAATCAGAGAATTTATCTTTTGCACAGTTATTGCCTAAACATCCAGCATAAACACGCAGAGATCTGGAGGACTTGTTCTGACTGTGCTGATTAAAGGCAAAGAGCAAGATGGATGGAGTCAGTTGTGATCAGCAGGCTACAGCGTCCTGCTGCGCTCCAGTCTCTGCCATTGTGCTGGGCTCTGGGTACCAGACTTGCCATGGTCCTCTCAGCTCTAAAAGGAAAGCTGGCTTTGTTTGCCTGTAAGCATCTGCAAACTGTTCTGACACATGATCTACCCTCTCAGCAAGGCCACTCATTAGGCTGATTATCACTTCAAAGTTTGTATTATCATCCATCTCTAAAGGCAATTAGGAATGGGTGGCTTTGAGTATCAGACACTGGGTGACACTAAGTGACTCATCTTTATTGATTCTTTTGTGAGCAGAGACAGTGATTGAGATGATAGGATTGCAGCCTACCTGCCCCTTTGACTGGTAAATACTGAAGAAAAACGGTGTGTAATTAACTGACAGTTAATATAGGTTCTGTTTAGTGTTCAGAAAGCACAATAGTGGAAGCTGCCCAAAAGGAACAAAGTAATGAAACTCCTTTGACAAGTTAAACTCTAAAGCCAACTGTGTAATTATCTGACAGTTAAAGGGGGGAGGGGAGGACTCGGTTTAGTATTTATGAGACCAAAGGAATTCCTGCGCCTGAACAATGGGGACAGTTACTGACAATAATCATAACAGCTACACAAAATATTTGTTTGTGCAAGTCTGGCTTTCAAGTGAATAACGATCGGTTTCAGGGTCAGAGGAAGCCTTGCAGTTCAGTACTGCGGTGCTGGTGTCAGAGCTCCCCCAGCCCGGCCGTGCGAAGAAGCCATCCGCTGGGGCTGGCTCTGCACTAGTGGGGCTACGGGCCCATAATTTAGATTATCCAAGCTGCTGTTGAGAAAGCCAGACTTGCATAAAAGGGCTGCAGCCTGGTCTGCACGAAGAAATGTATTGGCAAATCTTGATCCACCCTGGCTAGCATTCACATGCAATGGTGTCCTACTAACAAACCCTTCGCTTTTCCAGCACAGTTACAAATATTCCTTTTAATGTAGTGACACAAGGCTTCTGCCAGCACAAGTCGACCAACACCCGGGCAATTCAGAGGCACACTTACTGGTCCTCCACCACAACACGATAAGCTATTCTTCATGTACACACTCTCCCACGATGCAATATCCACTGTAGAACTAGCCTGCCTGGCAGCATTTTGAAATCCTCTGCATGAGGGTCACAGTAAACAAGGAAGAAAAAGTCAAATTCATGTTCCAATGTGAACCATACTATTTTGGAAAAGGATATGCTCTGTCATCTTCTGGAATGCACTAAGGAGAGAGCTACTGACTTTTAAAGTTCACAAAGAAGGAGTGTTATTACTGGAATGAGCCTTCTGGTAGGTACTGAAGTCCGAAAGAGTTGATCAGGGTGTGCTGTCGGAAATGTCAGTCTACTAACTACCACGGAGTTTCAGAGGAGGTCCTTTCAGAGTCTTTAGGGTGGCATTTTGTGGACTGAGGGCTGTTTAATATTATTTGTGATTTTGTCACCCTGGGAGTGTGGGGGCTTAATTTTTAATTGTGTATGAATTGTCAATGAGTAAGTAATGCTTTAAGTTTCTTTGTGAACCAAGGATCTCAAAGCGCATGGCAGACTAAATAAGCCATCTCCATAAGATGGGCAAAGAAAGGCAAGCATATCAGCCCTGCAAATTTTAAAATGTATGTGCATATACAGCATATAAATGTAGACTAGGTAGCTTGTTGAAAGAACACTGCTACATGTTTTCCTTTCCTCTTCTCTTCCGTTGACTTCCCATTGACCTTTTCCATACAACAGAGAAAGACTTTTGGAACACATAGAAATGATGGCTAGGACTTTTCATTTTGAGCTGTCTCTGACAGCTTCTGACAGTTTCCCTACTGCTAGCACTGATCACATCTTGTTGGACGTGCTCACAACAGGGATGAAAAATGATCTGTGGAGTTTGTGGGGTTCAGTGAAGGCCCAAGCAAGGAAAGAATTAGGATGACTTACAGAGCTGTGAGGTTAGGCATTGGGAGGCAAGGTAACTCGACGAAGGAGGGGATTCAGTTAAATGGGGTGGTTGAATCATCAAGCAATATCAGTATCTTGTGGCAGTGGGAGACCAGCAAGACTGTGGACAGAGGTCTGAGGCACATACAGGTTATCTACTTTTAAGTCATCATGGTAAATAATGAACTGAATGTGGTATGGCTGGAAGATCTCTGGCTGTGTCAGCCGAAGACTAGCCAAACACAAGGAAAGTGTTACAACTGTACAGTCTTTCTGAAATCTCTGTAGAAGCAGAGTATTGTACCAAGTTTGGATACTCATTCTCCCAAAAGAAAATATTGACAAGTAGAAGAAAAATAGAAAAGAGCTATAAAGATCTATGTGAAAGACTAAAAATCCTAATCTATTTAATTTATCTATAAGAAGTTTAAGACCATTCAAAACCATCCATTTATTTGGAAGATATTAATTTATGAGACAAATACTTAACAAGGCTCAACATCTGGAAACTGAAACCTGACACATTCAAAATAAAAATAAAATCATACTTTTACAAAATGGGAGCCATTAACCACTGGAAGAGGTTATACAAGGGTGCGAGGTTACATAGGGGTGTTGTGGCTTTCTTTCTGGTTTTAAATCAACAGCTCTGTCTTAATTAAAAAATAGGCCAGAAGGAATGAAAGACAGCCAGCATAACAAAATTATCCAGCTTGTAGAATGAAGGGGCATTGACTAGATAACTATACTTTTTCCTCTGGATTTATATCTATGAGAGGGTGAAGTAAAGAGGAGCTGGGGAGAGAGTGAGAAGTGGGAAAGATGCCTATACTAGCAGCTTGCGGATGCTGCTGAAGCACAACAGACCTCCAGAATCCTGGCCCTGCTGCTGCCGGCCTGCTGTGCCTTTGGCAAGTCATGATGTCCTGCAAGTTTTTTAATTCCCCAGGCATCCTTTGATTACCTTATCTAGTTGAAATAAAGTCATAAGATAGCGCTGCTTCTGAACAAAACAGAGTCCTATCTCGGATACAGGTATTATTGCAATACAAAACCAGAACAACAACAAAGGACTTTAACATGGTTAGCTTCCACCTTCCAAATCAGGTCCCAGTCAGGCCTCTGAGTCTTCTTGCAAGAAATGTAGGATCAATTTCAAAGGCTTGCACTGATACAACAGTTAAAATGAATCAGTATGAGAAATGCATAGTAGACTAGGAAGTAATAGCAGCCACTGGAAGAACTGTCAGCAGGCAACAGTGTGACAAAGGGAGCTAACTATGTTAACTTTAATTGTGTTAAATTTTATTCTTCCCAAGACATTTTCTTACATTACAATAATAAGAGACATTTCAAATTCACATGATCTAAAGAATTTCCTTTGGACGTGCTGTTACAGCTACCCTCTTCCAGAAAGTACACAGAAAAGTCAGACAGGAGGAAGGGAAAACTTCAAGCATAATGTTTGCTAATTCATTTTGACCTCCACTACTCGTTTGTAAGGTCCATTCTACTTTCTTTGTCTCTCACTTTTACCTTCTTTCTAATTTAATCTGATCCAAACAAATTATACATGAACAGTCATTTTTGTTGGGGTCTTGTTCACTGAGATACTTAGCAAACAATCAACTGACGAACAAGATAAGGGCAGCAAAAGAAAGATAAGCTTTTGTTTATATAGTGGAATCACAGATAAAGACCTAAGCAGGCCTGCACAAACTCAAGAACCAGTGATATTATCTTTTAAGCTATGGCACTGTAGTTGCTTGCATTGTATTTATTTGCTATACATAATCATAAAGCCTAATTTACAAATAATTCTAAATGTACACAATCCAAACTGTTGGGTGGTTTGTTGTTTTGGGTTTTTTTTTGTTCTCCTTTTGGTTGAAATTGAGGGAGAAAGTCTGAAAAGTACATTATTTGCTTTTGAACCTTCGTGGGTTTAGTGTGGAAAATGCAAAGCAGAAAAATAAAATAAAAAAAAAATCAGCTGAACTGACAGAAAAAGGGGAAACAGAAAAGAAGAAAAAATGTGAAAATTACAATATAGGAACCACTCTTCTCATTAGGACTTAGTTTTATTAGTGGTATTGGAGAGCTGGTACCATGACTATAAATGTAGTACCAGTTCTATGGATAAAAACACCACCACAAGAGATGCACTTTGCTTTCAAGTCAAATATTTCAAAGCACTTCATGAACATTAGCAAAATAAGCCTCATAGCTTTCCTGCAGATTAGGTAGGAAAGATTAAGCCCTCCATCAGGTGACTGGCTTGAGGTGAAGCAGCAGGTCCAGTAGGGTGGGGAATGGAAATCTGACCTCTTGACACATGCCTCTATTCCCTAACCACAGGACCTGTACTTCTTCTATAGTAGTCCATGTAAAGTAATAGTCTCTAGATGAAACCCATAGAAAATTGCAGTCTCTGAAGACACTTATTTGGCACCTTTCACTAGCACTGCAGCCGCACCATTATTTTTTAAAAGCATACTCCCATTTAAAATACACTGAAACTGAATTCATTTATTCTGTGAGAAAATACATGTGTACAATTAGAAAACAACGAAATATTTAACTTGATGAATGAAGCAAATATTTAATTTGATGAATGTGAACTTTACTAGCAAGTTTTGCTGAGAAGATATTTTTAAATGTTGTTCTGCTGAACATATATACAATATATATTTGCATAAGATGCTGCTGGAATATCTGTATTGTTATAAATATGACCTCAAATGATATTTAAGTATGGACCTAAGGATTTTTTAAATATAAGGAACTTAGAACATGACCGTACAATTTCTCCATGTCAGAGAAATAGACTTTTTGTGAATTTTTGTTGGGATGGCTTTGCATATCTGAGGAGATGTTTCTTTCCTTTGGTTTGTGTCGTATAGAAGCTTTAAATCACCACTTACACAATCATCACTGTGCGATGAGAAAACTGAAATTTCCTACAATCTAAAGTGGATATACATGCCAAGAACTGTACTGACTGAAGCCTTATGCTGACTGCAGACACTTCACAATTACTGGGACACTCCCAGCCAAGGTATTGTCTGTGGACACAGGTGTTCACATGGTGTTTAAAGAACTATGAAAAGAGATGTTGTGCTTGTCTGCTCTTATACCCATTCAGAAGATCAAAGCAGAAGCAGACATAAAAATTTCCCAATGTCTTGTGCAACAAAACTCAAGGATGGTAATGTAAAATTTGGCTCCTGGGGAGCAGATTGGTGTAACTGATCGATATAACATAAGAGCAGAGAAACAAAGGAAAGGAGAGGTTCAGAGCATCCTGAGGGGAAAAAGGTGTGTATTTGATGCAGTAGAGTTAGAGTAACTAATGAAAGGATTCAAGGTGCCTGTGATGGATACCATGGTCAATACAGTGGATAACGACCATAGCAGCAGTGTTTTCAATGGGCAGATGGTATGTAGAACAGACTGGCACAGCTGGGGACAGGAAAGGAGAAGGAGAAGCCACGGGGTGAATGTTAGAAAAGCCAAGCATCAAGCAAAGAGGAAAAGGGAAATGTGAACCACCAGAAAAAGTCATGCTGTGGAAATGTTAGGGAGAAAGCAGTAATAAAGTTTAGCTGTAGTTTGGATGTTTGGAATGAAGGAAGAGCTGAGGAAGAAATGAAATTTCAAAGGAAAGAAAATAATTCTTAAGTTAGATCTAGATCTGGCTCCAGGTTTCAAACATCCTCTAGTCTGGAGTTTTGGCTCAGCTCACAAAGGGAGGAGCCATTCAAGACTGGGTTCAGAATTAAGTCACAGTAAAGATGCAAGGTTTTGGTTTGACACCATCTTAAAAGAAAACCCCGTATAAAACAGCTTGGAGTTAGGTCTATATAGAGGCCAAAATATAGTGTATTATGGTGATTGATATTTGTTTGGGAGTCAAATTTGTTCTGCATGAAAAAGCCAGGGAAAGGGTTCCTCTTCTCTGATTCACTGAACAGAAGGTAATTGAAAGATCTCTTTATGGCAGGATTTACGACCCCTGAGCCTCAGTCGTTTTGAGCTAAATAATAATGCATTTGCATCGTAAGTGTATCTAATTTGAATTTCGCTTCCTGCCTAAACACTTTGAAAAGATGCATGCCTTGAGGTGTCTGCCTGAATAAAATTCCTGTGGAATTGAGGCTAACAAATAAAGTATGTCGTGGTGTGTTAGAATCTGCTCTGCCCTGGAGAATAGCTCCCCTGATAAACTGTCTGATTTATAATGACAACTGCTCCCACTGTTGTATACAAGTATACCTTACAGTAATGGGGAATTAAAGAGGCTTTCATGTGAACCAAATATTTAGCTTTGAAGTCAGTGGGAGCTGAGAGAGCCC
>VYZW01012753.1:22893-53101 GCA_013401315.1 Balaeniceps rex
TAAATTGTACCTTCCCCAAAATCGTCAGAGAGACCACAGTCATTCCACAGAAGCTCATGAAACAATTTTTGTGCTGGAGACTAGGGGCCAGAAATATGCACTTTAGGGTATGTATGGTCTTGTTTGTCACAGCTCTATGTAGTCTCTTTATATTAGAGTGACTTGTGCTCCTGGAGAAGGAGCCTGTGCATGGCCACACTAGGTAGAAGGTTATCCCTACAGCTGCTTTTGTCAGCTGTGCCTGATGAGCTCAATGCTCTGACAGAGATGGCCTAAAATGGCACCACCACATTGTGAGCTGTGGCTTCACTTCCTCAAAGCTTTTTGTACTCTTATTTGGCTGTCTAGGGACCAAGGGATTAATAAAAAGGGTCTGCAACTGTGCCCCAATTAGTGCACAGAGACTGAAACATCTGTGTTCTTTTCTCCCCTTCACATTAACAAGGTTAATTTGGAAGGAAAACCATGGAGTCTAGAAATATCTCCCAAGTAGTTATGAAGATCCAAGGAGTTATTAATAGAACTGGCTCATTTTCTTACCACAAAGTTTCTTCCTATCAGAAAGTGTAATTTTGTTGATCAGAGTCTGTTTTTTCATGAGAAAATGGTTGATTGAAAGTTTTTTACAATAAAAATATGAGGAAACTATATTTAATTCCAACACAAAATGTATTTTTTACATTTCAATTAGAAATGTTTTACATTTTCTGTTAGAAAAAAAAATTAAAACATAATGTTGTTCCCTGAAAAAAAAATATTTCTACTTACTAAGGATGCAGAGATTTTTTCCCCCCTGTAAATACATGAATGCTATGTTGACAACCTCCCTGTAAACATATATCCTTTTCTTATTTACACTGTCACACAAAAGTATTGGGACTGACAGCTCTTAAGTCTGAAAAGGGCTCAACAATGCAGTCTTAGATACATTTCTGAAATGCCAAGAAGACGAAATGTAACCGCATCCTGTCGAATATCTCTGGGTAGTAATGACACTGTGCAAAACTTTGAGAGGATGTGTCCCAATTAATTAACCTCTTTGACCAGCTTCCTTTTGTTTGGTGCCAGTTGCCATATGGAACCTCTAAACTCTTCCCTGACCATGGGTGGAGAGTTTGCTATGTATGTCGCCATTATTTAACTCAAAGATAAATATGAATGTTTTTCAAAAAGATTCTTTCAGGTCCTACTCATTAACAAAATGCATCTTTCAGACATCAAGTTAAAATTAATTATTTATTGACAGTGAAATGTAATGCATTTTACTGATGCAGGTGAACCAGAATGGTCAAAATAAGAATAAACCTGATTTTTTCCCACAAAGTCCAAACTGAATCAACTATTTTCTTAAGAAAATATATACATAATAATGGTGTGCCACCAGAGGTTTTCTTAGAGGATTTTTAAAGTCCTTGGCATTTTCACTTGTCCCATTTCTCCCTGACTGGAGATTTATCTTTAGACTAGTGTTCTGTCAGTCTTGTCCCCATCTCAGCCAAAATGCAAAAAAATCTGTAAGTCACATGAGAGCAAACCTGTTTGAGCCCTAGGGCCTGATCTCCTCCCTGCTGAAGTCAGTGAGGGTCTGTTAATTGATTTCAAAGGGAGCTGGATGAAGTCCCAGTATCAGATATAACTGTTTGGAGAGTTTGTTGGGGATAGGGTCTGCATAAGCAGCTAAACATTTGATTCATTATCTGAACTGAATTGAATTGCTAATGCAGAAGGTTCATCCATCATTTCTTTCTGCTTTCCAAGTTCAGAGCTCAGGGATTTATCTGCTCCTCTTTCATCAGTGAATCACGTTACTAACGTGATTATTTAAAGCAATGCAGAAGCAGAGCTCTCCCCAGCGCTTTTAGTGAAGTCCCTTGCAATACGGCAGATAGAGGATACTGTTGAAGGAATACTGACCACATTGACATAAAAGGAACAACTAACTCTTTTCCTCTGGTTTAGCTGAACAGAGTCTGTGCTGTCTAATATCACCTCGGCAGTCTTGGCTGAGTATTTAAGCAAGGGACTTCAGACAATCCCTAGCCAGAATCCCTCGGAGTCTGGAAAAGTTCAGACCAGTAACTTGTAAGTTTTTACTCCAGGTTTCAGCATTTATACACAAGAGCTTTTCTAACAGTGGAAATTCTGAATTCTATTGTCCCATTTTTAGTAGTTAGATGAAGGATGGACTATGTTTAAATGAGACACCTTAAATTGCATTTTCAGTGAAGTATTTGTAATTTCTATTATACATGTATGTTCTGCTAGTGATCCAACATTTTAAGGAGCTTTATGTGTTTAAAGCACTTTAGGTCACCTTTAACCACAACTGTATAACACACGAGGATGCTGTTTCAACTTCAGAGCTCAAGGGTCTTCAGGGACTGGGGACCCTGGAGTCTTTTGAGTTGGACAAACCAACAATTAAGTGAGGCCACAGTCCCCAGCCCCTGCCACCCTACCTTCAAAGCATCTGTGGGTGCTCTCACACTGCAATTTCCTCCTCCATAATCTGACAATGACAGTGTAGCCATGGGACTTTTCTTTTTCTCTCTTTTCTTTCCCTGTTCTTGATGCCTCTTTCAGCTTTAAGGCTGCCACACATTTGTCAGAAGTCTGGCTTCAGTGGTCTGAAGGGAGACAGATACTGATAAATTTCCTTTTGATCTCTGCTCTGCAAAACCACTCAGTCAGAAAAAAATAGAGGGGTCTGTGTGCGTAGGGGTTGGAGGATGTGAAAGGCAAAAAGCACCCTCTCATGCCAGCGTGAGTATAACTCCCACTTCACATTAGATCTGAAAGAGGAATATAAAGAGTTTTGTATACATTTTTGCAAATCAAGACAATACACTGTAAGAAAATGAAGCCAATGAGTAAAATGGGGGTAATGATACTGATCTCCTTTCTAAAGTGCTCTGAGATCAGTTGATGAAAAGGACTGCACAAGAGCTAGGTATTATTATAGTTAGATCATTGCAATTGCTTTTCTCAAAAACCTTATCTTTTTGTTACATATTCATCAGGATCAGTGTTGAAAGGTTACAGTTCATAACAACTACTTTGTTATACTATAAATGAGACTGAAAAAGAACTTCTGTTTTCACGGGGCTCCAGAAATTTGCACATATCATTTGAGGATGCATATATACAGCTGTAGCAGGCGTCTTCCACTCAACTTTCTGTATCTGCCCTGATCTAAGGCTGAATGAAGACAATGCACCAGTGATCTGAACACTGTCAATTGAAGAACACAATATATAAAATACAAAATGTTAACCTTGATTATACATAGACAACCATCATGAGCTTGGTAGGCACAAGTCATGAACAATCCAGGAGCCATACAAGTGCATTAGGGAGCACTATTCCCAAAACACTATATATGCGTCTCAGCAAGTTTGGCTTGCTGAGGTACCATGTTGCACCGACATGCTCGTAAGCAGCCATCCCAAAAGCAGGGCAGGGCACACTCATGTCTGTTGTGTCTATGAAGGCATATTCATATGTTCCTTTTCTCAATGAATCTCAACGTTGGTAGAACTGACTCTAATTTGTCAGAACTAGCAAAGGTGGAAAACTTATGGGGGAATAAAAAAGCTGAAATGGTAATGCCCCAATAGGACTACTAAAGCAGCAAAGGGCATCTCAACATGAACTAAGACCCAAGGAGAATGACCCAAAGGATTCATATAAAGTTCCAAATTAGCTTTTTCTCCCACAGTAGCAAAACTGCCACTGGGAGACAGGTTATTGCATACAAGGTATGTACAGCAGAATATACAAACAAATTTAGAACTGGAAGTGCTAAGAAAAAAATAAGGCACATGAAAAGTATTTTTCCTGACAGAAATGCATTATGCATTCTTTAACGTAACATCACATATTACACTTATAAAAGAGCTGGTAGTTATAATGTGCTAATAAAAAGTGACAGCAAAATACTAGCTACAGAGCGTGTGGGTAAAACTAACATGGCTCTTTCATATAGAATCATAGAATCATTTAGGTTGGAAGGGACCCTTAAGATCATCAAGTCCAACTGTTAACCTAACAATACCAAGTCCACCACTAAACCGTGTCCCTAGCACAACATCTACATGTCTTTTAAATACCTCCAAGAATGGTGACTCCACCACTTCCCTGGGCAGCCTGTTCCAGTGCTTGACAACCCTTTCTGTGAAGAAATCTTTCCTGATAGCCAATCTACACCTCCCCTGGCGCAACCTGAGGCTGTTCTGTCTCGTCCTATCACTTGTTACTTGGGAAAAGAGACCGATGCCCACCTCACTACAACCTCCTCTCAGGTAGTTGTAGAGGGCAATAAGGTCTCCCCTCAGCCTCCTCTTCTCCAGACTAAACAACCCCAGTTCCCTCAGCCACTCCTCATAAGACTTGTGCTCTAGACCCTTCACCAGCTTCATTGCTCTTCTTTGGACGCGCTCCAGCACCTCAATGTCTTTCTTGTTGTGAGGGGCCCAAAACTGAACACAGTATTCGAGGTGTGGTCTCACCAATGCCGAGTATGGGGGATGATCACTTTCCTAGTCCTGCTGGCCACACTATTTCTGATACAAGCCAGGATGCTGTTGGCCTCCTTGGCCACCTGGGCACACTGCTGGCTCATATTCATCTGGCTGTCGACCAACACCCCCAGGTCCTTTACAGCCAGGCGGCTTTCCAGCCACTCTTCCCCAAGTCTGTAGTGTTGCATGGGGTTGTTGTGACCCAAGTGCAGGACCTGGCACAACTAGTTTAGCCAGGCCTGTAGTACATTATTTACAGTTTATAATAAAGTCTGTGATACGCCTTTTGTTCATTTCACCACAAAATCAACATGAAGTAACCATATAGCCACAACTAAGTCTTCCAAATGCATACAAACAGCAAAGCCTACAGGTACATGCAATGGTTCTGGCTGGATTTCTGACAGGTTCTGAAACAGAGCACAGTGAGTCCTAGTAAAGAACTTCCTACAAAATTTCTCTATCTTACTGTATGAAAAAATATATTTTTCTTACAGCTATTAAATTGAGATGTCTCAATGTCTCAATGTAAATGTTGCATTTCCAGTGATACATGAAAAATCCTTTATGTTTTTGAGTGAAACAGTTTTTTCAGAGGCCTACAAAGCCAAAATACAAAAGTAGTTTTATTATCTGTTAGGATTTTACAGGTCATGTCACAAAATCCACAGCAAATGCATCTGCATACAGTTCTTAAAAGAAACCTCAGTTTAATAGATGCATTACTGGGACAGGGATGAACTTGCTGTTTGTTTATAATAGTTGTAAGAGGTCATTCAACCCCTCTATGTAGGCAAGCAGCAGTCTCCAGACTCAAAACACAAATCCAAATAAAAATAGTGAAGCAATTTTGGTTAGCTTGCACATGCATGGATATATGTGTGTAGAAGAGACTTCAAATTGAGAAGTGGAGCAAAGCTCAGAAATAGATTGAAGACATAAAAAGAACCAGTGCTAGTATATGCCCTAGAAGAAGTCTACAGAGTGTATTATTGGTTGGGTACTGACTGGAGGATGTATTATTTCTGGTAGCTTGAATACTGATGGTTTCAAAAAAGCAGGAATTTATTTCTTGGAAATAAACCTTCTCAGAAATAACCAGAAATAAACATAAAAGAAAATGTAACCTATCATTTTTTCCGTCCAATGGGAATAACCTGTGAGATCTCAAAATATGGCTGGTTGCTTAGACCAAAAATGTTTGGTCACTATCTGTATGTTTCTCACTATCTTGTGTTTCTCACTATCTTTAATTACAAAGAAGAGCAAATTAGTGAAAAAGGCCTTAAGTTCAAACAATTCCAATAAAAATAGGAGTCTGTTTTATTAACAATTATGTGCATTTAGATACAGCTGTAATTCAGTTAAGCCTTTAAGGTATGGCTGTTATTACTGAAATGGAGTGGCACGCTTGTCATGGACTGAGACCCCACCATGGGAAGAGTTTTATGAAGAATGGATAAAAACCACAGTCTTGCCTCAAGAATCATCTAAAGATAAGACAAAGGAACAGATTCAGACAAATGAGTACAAGGAAACTAGACAGTATCAGATTAATTTAGTAAAAGTAGTGATAAGTAAAGGTCTCTGCATGCCAGTAATCTAGCAATTGTCTGATTATCCACAGACATCAAGGAAAGAGAAGACTGTGAAGAAGCTGTGTCTTGTCGATGTTTGTGGATAGTTCCTCCCAAGCATAATGGACAAAGCAGGCAAAGGAATGAAGGTACTTGTTTTAAAATTTATTATGTGAGTATAAACTGCTGAGAGTGCCATTATGTTCCTGTTAATATCTGTGAAAATGAATGAGAGATACTAAGCAGGATAAGGATATGTGGTCTAAACATTTGAAAAGACTTTGGCAATCATCATTTTGGTAGAATACAAAAAGTATTGGCTGAAGGATGTTCTGTGATGGAACCAGAGGAGAGAAACTCCGTTTTTCTTTCAGTGAACTTACAAAGTAAAAAGTAAATAGGGCAATTGCTGGAGAGGCAAGGGTGGGGAGTTGACTGTGGGATAGACTGAAGCAGGATCGTACTGAAAGGGGCAAGTGACAAAAGCTATAGGAAGACTAATGGATAAAATGGAAGAGGGTGATCAAGTGATGGGATGGGGCTGCTGGAGAAAGCAGAGCTCTGAGAGGAAGAGAGCCACCGTAGCATCTCTGCCTCAAGCGAAAAGGAGACAAAGTTGGGGAGGAGAAGAGAAATCAAGACAAAGCAGAAGCCTTTGCTGATTTCCTCTCCAAAGATGTCAGTGAGATGCCATCTAAGGAGGGAGAGAAGTGGATACAGGAGGATGGAAAGCTTAAGGAATGAGTCAGAGATGTGGAAAAAGTTATTGGGATTAAGTAGATTTACTCTGAAGAACATTACTTAGGGAAATGACAAAACTGGAGGAGAAAACACATCTGTGGTGCAGGAAGGCATCTAGGCCACCAAGTCATACGGTGCTGTGCAAGATCAGGAAGAGAGGAAAGGAGCAATGGGAGTGAGTTAGAGTTCTGCTGTCAGAGAAGGAATAAAAACAAAATGAAGAGCAGAGGACAGTGAATCACAGAGGCAGGAATTATCGGATCAGTGAGAGACGGGAACAGAGCGTGAGGCAGAGCGCCAGTTTCCTGCAAGTTTGCTAGTCAGGCTTACAGATTGTCCTGGCCTCAGCTCAAGAAGTGGTTCATTTCTGTGAAGCTAACCACATAGTCCTATCATGCAATCAATTGGACCTTTAATTATTTTTCCCTGAACACCAGCTCTCAGGCATGCTTTCTGTAGCACCTTTAAGAGGCCAAAGTTAAAGAACAATAGGTTGGTAAATGGCCGTTTGTCACTATTTGCCTGGTCCAAAAATGTCTCAAGTAATACAGTTAAGCTTAAATTTGGAAGCAAAATTCTTTCTTACAGCAAAACTTTATAGAAACACAGCAGAGAAAACACACTTTAATAATAAACAGATAATTAAAACCACTTGAAACACATGTATGTGTTTTATTAGTGACTAAAATCAATGGTATGTTGCAATTTAGTTATGCGGCCTGATTTAGTATCATGTTATGTACCAGTTACATAGACATGTGCTACGGGCTTAGTCAAAAAAGTGTGGAATGCACCACTAACAAATTCAATTTTTTGCCCTTAACTACTCACAAAACTCCTCTTCTTCTGAAGGGAAACCACATATCATCTCTTATAAAGAGCTCAGTCAAAAGGAAAGCCAAAATAAAGACAGTCCTTAACGGCCCACTGGACCCTCACTAAAACTATATATTTTGGGGGAAAAACAAAGAAAAGGAAAACCAGGGAAGTTCACCCCCATTCTTAGAAGAAACTGCTGTTCTCAACAGAGTTCAAATATTGCAGTTAGATAGCCATGTCACTTGGAAAAGCTGAATGTGTTAAGTGTCTAAGAAAATGCTGACAGATACTTTTTCTGTCATTCTGGCTAAAGAAATGAAGTACATGGCTGGCTCAATAGTACGTTAAGGGTTTCCCTCTTTAGCTTTGTATTGGAAAATATATTTTCAAGTAACTCATTTATTAGGGCAGATTTCTGAAGAAATAGGCCTTAGTTTGGAATGCAGTGTCACTAATGCCAAGAAAATTAAAGCATAGACATTTTCACAGATACGTGGCCAAATGCCTGGTCTTGGCCTGCAGCTGTGTCTATCTTTCAACTGCCATGCTGCCTCATGGGAATTGTAGCTTGAGTGACTCCAGCCTGATTCTCCTTCGCTGGCTGAACTTCCAATATAAATGGCCTTCAATGCCCTGTGTCAGACAGCTCCTATGATAGGATGTTATGATACCTTGTCCAGTGAGCCAGAAGGGAGGTGTGACCTTGCTACATCAGGGACCCCTGACTTTAGAGGAGAATAAGACCTCTGAATTTTAACTCTAATGAAGTGTTATGGCAAATGTATGCTAACATCAAATTAATCCCCAAACAAAATGTATGGCTAGAAGAGACCTCCTAGGAGTCTGAGTACTGTCCCAGCAGCATTTCATATAAAGGCACTGCATAGCTTATCGTACTTCAAGTGTGATCAAATACTTAGATTAAAACAGACTTAATTCTACAGTGACTGCACACTGGTCACAGGCCCTATCTTTCCCCATAGACCACCTTTCTCCATGGGAGGAACCAAGCTGTAAATTTATGAGCATTGTGTGAATGACGACTTTTATTTTGCTTTAAAATGTATTTGTAGGTTAGAAATCTAATGGCTATGAAAAATAAATTGCACAGGAAGGGATCAGCGTGGAAACTAGTCATCCAACTGCTGTTGACTTTTGGTGGAAACTAAGTAACCCAGAGCTACCCATGCATTTGAAAATCTATGATGTCATCAGTTATTTCAAGTTCACACTGAGATTGGCCTACACATTTCAGCTAATTCAGACCCTCACTGTGCAAAAATCTGTACTAACCCAAGAAATATCAGACCTTGGTCTCCTAACTTATTTATGAAAACTAAGCTTATTTTAGCAAAGGTTTGCACCAATGCAACTATATACATCTATAAATATTTTAAATATTTTAAATATATTTAGTAGATTTCTGTATTGGGTTTGCATGGCAAGGTTTTGGTAGCAGGGGGGCTACAGGGGGGGCTTCTGTGAGAAGCTGCTAGAAGCTTCCCCTGTGTCCAATAGAACCAATGCCAGCCAGCTCCAAGATGGACACGCCACTGGCCAAGGCTGAGCCCATCAGCGATGGTGGTAGCATCTCTGTGATAACATATTTGAAAAGGTGGGGGGGGAACAACCAGGGACACGAACTGCAGCTGGAATGAAGAGTGAGAATATGTGTGAAGAACAGCCCTGCAGACACCAAGGCCGGTGAAGAAGGAGGGGGAGGAGGTGCTCCAGGTGCCAGAGCAGAGATTCCCCTGCAGCCTGTGGTGAAGACCATGGTGAGGCAGGCTGTCCCCCTGCAGCCCATGTAGGTCCACGGTGGAGCAGATATCCACCTGCAGCCCATGGAGGACCCCACGCCGGAGCAGATGGATGTGCCTGAAGGAGTTTGTGACCCTATGGGAAGCCCGCGCTGGAGCAGGCTCCTGTCAGGACATGTGGACTCATGGAGAGAGGAGCCCACGCTGGAGCAGGTTTGTTGGCAGGACTTGTGACCCCGTGGGGGACCCACGCTGGAGCAGTCTGCTCCTGAAGGACTGAACCCCATGGAAGGTACCCACGCTGGAACAGTTCATGAAGAACTGCAGCCTGTGCGAAGGCCTCATGTTGGAGAAGTTCGTGGAGAACTGTCTCCTGTGGGAGGGACCCCACGCTGGAGCAGGGGAAGAGTGTGATAAGTCCTCCCTCTGAGGAGGAAGGAGCGGCAGAGGCAACGTGTGATGAACTGACCGCAACCCCCATTCCCCGTCCCCCTGCGCCGCTTGGGGGGGAGGAGGTAGAGAAAATTGGGAGTGAAATTGAGCCCAGGAAGAAAGGAGGAGTGGGGGGAAGGTGTTTTAAGATTTGGTTTTATTTCTCATTACCCTACTCAGTTTTGATTGCTAATAAATTAAACTGATTTTTCCCCAAGTCAAGTCTGTTTCGCCCATGACAGTAACTGCTGAGTGATTTCCCTGTCATTATCTCGACCCACGAGCTTTTTCGTTATATTTTCTCTCCCCTGTCCAGTTGAGAAGGGGACTGATAGAGTGGCTCTGGTGCACACTTGGCATCCAGCTAGGGTCAACCACCACAATTTCTTATGCCAGTAAGGTAGTATACTTACTTAAATTCACTTACATTCAGATTTCCTCAAATACACATAGGCGGTATGTGTGAAGATGTTTATAAGACATGCTTACTCTGATGTGGGTAATATGGACACCTTTCCTGTGAGTATAACTTCTGTTGAGGCACAGTAGCATGAATTAGAGCACAAGGAGAGTCAAAACCTAAAATATTTAACTCAATGTATACTAGTGTGTGAGATGTGCTCACAGGACAGAGTGTAAATAAAGCATATTTAGCTTTTCCCTAGGCAAAATGTATGAACTTAATCTCACAGGAGGGTTGTGAGGAAGCTCACAACCTGCAGCATCCATGGGGAAAAGAAATAACACAGGTTGTTAAAATTGCATTATAAACTTTGTATTGCTGGTTTATTGCTTACTTAGGTGAAGGAAGGAATCCCCCTAAACCCTAAAAAGATTTGGCAATCACTTGTGAAGAAGTTGAAGTGTAACCTGTGTGGCATTGGCTCATTTCAAAATGCCAATATTATTACTCTCTTTTTGATGGGTTAGGTTTTGGTTTGCATTTTGTCCTTGAAATAATAATGTTTCAGGGAATGCCAGCAGTAATATAACAACAACAAAAAATCCTGGCCAATCTTTTTTTAAGGCTTAAATAAATGTGTTACAGTGAAAGTTAGTTTCACACACTTTAGACGTTTATTGAGGTGAGGGGACTGGTCAAGTTAGGCTTGTCATTTCATTTGGTATTTGTATGTTTGGAATCCACTTATAAGTTTTGCTTAGGCAGCTTTTCGCCAAACTTTGACTAACAATCATTTTGCATGGCAGCAGCAGAGTTGAATCCTGGAGTATCTTGCCTTTCTATTCTTCAATGCTTCCACTGTTGGTTTCTGTGAGATAATAGTTACCAGTAAGAGTGATAAGGAAAGACATTTCCTGTCTCACAGCAGAAAAAGATGAGAGAAACAGTAGTTAGGATCTAAACCTGTGTTATGAGAAAACCCACGTCATGCTTTGCTTGAGATGCAGAGGACTTGCATCTAAAGCAGTGTAGACAGTGTCCTCCAGCTCAGGCAACACCTACTGTGCACAACTTCTCTCTGCCAGCGGGAAGGCGCAGGAAGAGTCACAAAAGCACTCTCTAGCCTGCATCAAACAATATCAAAACACCTACACTAACAATTTAATTTAACTTAGCTGGCTTTTTCTGAGGCAGCATGAACTTGATTCTTTCCTCCAGCAGAGCTCTGGGGCAATAGTCCACAGCCAAAAAGGACTACTAGCATTTTCAGCTTGTCCTACTATATCCGTGCCCTGCCTCAGGCTTCAAAATCCCCCTGAATGACTCCATCGTCTGCTTCTATTGAGGTGGATCTTCTCAGTCTTTTTTATAGCAGCTGTTTAAATCTGTTCAAATAACAAAAAAAAAAAGTACTAGATCTAAATCCTGAACCTTATTCTCTCATATCCCAGGTACTGACTAGTCTAATGTGGGTTACTCTCCTACTCTTATTTTGGACAAGAATTGCACCTTCATTAGAACTGGTGCAAATATCCCACTGAGAAGTTTTGATTTTGACTAACGGACATTGATTGAAAATGACATGACGGGAGATCCCTGATGAACTCTAGGTGTCACGTTTGCTTCACAGGCACTGATGATTCATAATGATTCAAAAGCAGACGAGCTCACAGGCTGCCTCCAGGAATTGCCAGACGATCATTTTTCAAATTACTTTTCTAACAACAAAAGGAACTGAACCCCACACTCATTCTCAGTGCACCTTTTACTAAATGAACCCAGTGGTAAACAAGTTACAATGAATAAGATATAAAACTCCCAAATAATCTTAAATGGAATTTTTACTGCCAAAATGAGGTGCACTGTGGCTCCTATAAAATCCATTCAATATTTAGGGCTTACTTTTATGTAAACAACCTTACAAACCTAAGGTGATGAACAGCAGTAAGAACCAGAGAGTGAGTTTGGGAATCAGAACACTGAAGCTGGAGCAGTTTTACACTAGCAATGTGAGAGAAGAATGAAGCACCACAAAGCTTTCTAAAGCTAAAATGATCTTTTCTGGACCTTGAACTAATTTATATTGTTACTGGATTACATATAGCAAAGGAATATTAAAAAGTTCTCACTGTGCAGAATGGAGTAATATGCTCCCAAATCAGGGTGTTAATGTACCTGTGCAAGACAGGAGGCTAATATATCATACAATCTGGCACATGTATGAATTATTTTGCCAAAAATGAGGCAGCTAGATTATGTCCCTACTCTTTTCTATGAGCTCTTTCCTTTAGTTTTATTTTATCAACTGTTTAGTACGACTTGGAAAGAAATTTTCAGGGTTAACTCAACTGTTAAAAGTTGGATTCATTTGAAAAAGACTCTTTATAATTATGATCTCTACTAGTAGTTTTTGAAAAAGCAGTAATTCCCCCAATACTTGTGGCATAGAAATGAAAATACAGAAAATCCCTTCAATGGAAAAAATAATAGACAGTATCAAAATAAACTGAAATTTACTTTATACCTTATAATTACTATTCTGGGTAATTGAACACATGGGTATCTAGCTTTCAAAGATGCAACATACTAGTTAGACTAACATTTTCTAATATTTGAATCGAAGTACATTTTAGAAATAATGTACATGTATATAACCATCATAGTAAAATAAGTTTTTATTTTAAAACACTGATTAAAAGTTTCACATCTGAAGTGCTACAGTGGCCGATATGGTTTTGTTTATGTTTTGCACCAAAGAAAATTTGTTAGACTAAGTTGCCATGTTTTTTGCATCTGGATTTTATGATGTTTGGCTTTGTAATGGCTGTATATAGAACTGTTTCCAGTACTTGAGATTCTGGCTAAATGTAATTAGCTTAAGCACCTAGAAGATGAAAGTTTATTTACTGTATACGGGGTTAAAGTGTAAGTAGCAAAGGTAGCATGAACAGACTGTGTAAGTTACGTCCAGCTACTCAAGTTCCAAAGATCTACATACCAGTACAGGACAGTGGTGGCCAGGAAGTCTAGGGATGTTTGAATTTATTAAATTTGCTGTAAGAAAACATCAAATATGTTCACGGACTAAAAAGGTTAAGTGAAACCACAACTTGCATAATGATTTGTCTGATCATATTTCTTCTCAGAAATTTTATCACATATGCATATCATACATCAGTTCTTGCAGCTTGAACAACTTTATAGGTACATAACCATGCTGCCAGGCTGTTCTTGAAGAAGACAACAGTAATTCTCACCGTCATAAGTGCTAAAGGATAAGAGGAGGGAAATGTCCAGGTGATTATTAACATTAAATACCACTGTCTCAGCAATGTTTTATTTGAACCATTAATGCAGGAAAGCAGATATCACAAAACTGATTATTAAGACCCAGACCCTAGCAACCTAATTTTGCTTTTTATGAATCATATGTTAAAGTGCAATTGTAGCTAACTAAAAATAAGATTAAAATGAAGTCAGAATGCCAAAGCAGTTCCACATGGGAAAGGTCACTGTTGATTACTAGATGTGGGAAATATACAGTAAGATAAAAACCCAGCCTTGTAGGCAGAGGCCACTGGCAGATGGAACACTTATCTTTTTGAAAGAGATAAACATGCATGCTTGGATGTTATTCTTTATTTACAAAAGCAAATTAAATCAGTTTTAACACTCCTTTATTCATGTAAAACATACTATCTGGTAATTGCTTTGAATTCTCTTTAGTGCTATTAAATATTGGCTTATTTATAGCTTTTGTTTTTTTCCTCCCCACTTTGATATTGAAATAACCTGGAACTTTTGCACCATACCCACTGATAAGTGATGTGACTGCCAGAACCCCCTGGCTTGATCTCTTTCTGAACCTCTATGGAGACTTCTTTTTTCCATTGAGGTAGGAAGCTGATATTGCTCAAGAGCAGGACTTTGCTTCTTTTGACTCAGGTCTGCTGTTTTTTTATCTGGAATTGAAAGCATGTAAAAATGCATAGACAGATACAGAAGCTGTTTTAAAGTCCAGCTTTCCTGATCGCAAACATTTTTACAAATTCCACATTTTAATTTTTGAGGAATGTGGTGTAACAAAACTAGGCAAGATTATATTTATGATGCAAGTCAGAAGATAATCTTTCTAGCTCTCAAAACAGAATAAATTACTAGAATATATTTTTCCAAAGCCAATGATATTTTGAGTAAGATTCTAACAAAGAAAATAATGCAAACAAAAATGTAAACATCACATTAAGATACATTAAAGTGTATTTTTATACACTTTAATTTTAATGGCATTTGTGTGTGTGTGTGTGTAATTGTGGCTGCCATGCTTAAGGATGTGAAAGGATCGGTTCTTTTGGCTTCTTATGCTGCATCAGAAAATATATCTCCTCTTCTTTGACATACTTAGAGTATATCTATATATATATCCAACACATATAATACTTCCTTTCAGAAGCTAATTAGAGACACATTTTATTTGAATCAACAGATCAAACCCAGAAATTATCTTCAGAATGGTGTGTATTGTTTATAGATATTCAGAATAATGACTATAGCAGTACAGAAAGAGAAAACACTTGCTGAAAATGAGCTTACCAGAATAGCTGTTGTAGTTATTTCTGCACAGAATATGAACCTTAAAAGCATGAAACAGCTAATGTGCATAAAAAGATGTAACAAAATTATAACACAGAGGGTATTTTATCCTTCTTCTCTGTGTTTTAAATCTAAACCTGATATCCACTGTATGTAGTGTCACATCTCACATTTGCTTTAAGATGATTTAGGGATGAACTACCAAAGGGGCTGCATCGAGCCTTTCTTAGTCACTGCCCGTACCTTGACATTTCTTCCTGTGCCAACTCTAGCAATTAGATAACTACCCAATGATCTAGATGAGGGAATTGACATAGCTGAATTTTAATTTACCAAAAACTCAGAAAATGCTCCTTTTTTAAAAATTCAGTGGTTGGACTTGCTGATACTGCAAAGCAGTTTTGTTGTACGTAAGGTACCTGGTGCAGCTACAATTAGATGCAATGTCAGCGTAAGGGATGATGTGAAAACATTAGCAGCAGCATGGAAGTTGCTATAGGGCTTTTTGGCAGCAGTCTGGTTTTAGATCAAATTAAACCACTTGTAAGACCAGGGTCTGAGGTTCATTGTACTCAAAGCTCTGCAGACTTCCTCCAGAATGACTGGCCATGTTCCCTTCTCTGACCATGTGCTTTTTTTCCCTTCTTTGTGTCAGCTCTAGCAGAGGATGAGATGGTTCAGTGAACTGATGCAACAGAAAATTATTTTTTTCTTTTGGTGGATTACTTTTCCATGGGAACAGCAAACTGTACTAACTCAGCCTCAGGTCACTTGGTTGCTAGGTCCAAGGGCAGTGACATGGCAGGGAGCATATGAAAGAAGCAATGCAAAAGCAGGACAACCCCCTTTGAGGGTGACAAGTGCAATTTCATGAGATTAGATGTAACATCAAACTACACTAGAGTCATCAAACTCTCTTTCAACTCTCCGTGAACAAGTACGTGACATTTAAATTCAGCCTTACATGGTCATTTCCTGGCAAGTTAGACAAACATCTTAGATTATTTCTTCTTGATCATTTCAAATTACTAGAACACATTCAAATAAATCCTTGATGATTTTACCACCCATTTTTATATTTATATTGCAGTGATTGCTCTTAACTTTGAAAGCTGTTAACAGTGAGAATTCCTAATTTTTTTCTTCACAGCAGCAACTAGAAGCTCCAGTCAAGGAAACAGGCTAGGTGGTGTATGGATAGGCAGTTACTGTCCCATGGAGTTAACCATGAAGATAAGCTTGAATAAAATAGCAGATTATGTGGTCCCTTAAGACTACAGTGTTTCAAGTCTCTCCTTCTTCCCAAAAAGTGTTTGCAAAAGCTGTGAATCTTCATTACAGAAGGTATGGAGACTATAAAACCATTTAGTGATCTATGAGGAACAGAAGATGAAAATAGCATGCTTTGACAAAAAAGTTTTCTATAGAATTCTTCTGCAGAAGAATTTCAGTCTGTCAGGGGGAATGTCTTTATCAAGAGAATGAAGATTTTATCTACTATTAAAAAGCAACTATATTCTAATCCCCAAATTGGATCACACTAACGTATCATGTTGGTTTTCCCATTTGATGTTAGCCAAATAAGCCCTCATATACGTATGTATTGGGTACCCAGTCTGAGCTGAGAAATGGTAATTAACTACTGAAAGGAAGGAACAGCTTCTTAAACTGCTTCCTTAACCCGATATTGGTTTAAGTTCTAAAAGTAATTCAAGCTTACAGGCTTGACTTGGCTTTGAAAATGCGAGGTTCATATGAGAAATGGTTTAAGGAGGTGCTGATTTTCAGATAGTAGCTGCTCAGCTGAGAAATGTAGCAACGTCTGTGATGGCTCCAAGGCTGTTTAAGGCAAAATCAAACAAACAGGCTAGCTTCCTCCACTACTAAGGAGGAAGCTTTAAACTTACCTTCTTGTCTGTTACTTGAAATAGAATATATTTATTCACATAGTCAGAGCTACAGCGGAGAGATGGATTAGGGAACTATTGCATATGACCTCTCAGCAGTTGGGTCTCTGGCCAAACAAGAAAATGCAGCTCCCAAATGCCTGGACCATGGCTCTGCTCCGCTGCCATTGCAATCACCACAGTCTCACGTGCTCAGTCTTCTGAGTGCAGCTCTTCCCTGCACCCCTTAGCAATTTGTGCTTGACTCTAGCTTAATCATCTCATAGACTGTATCTCGTAACGAAGAAAATCAACAGGGTTTCTTTGAAGTCAGGACATTTGTTGAAAATAAAAGCTAGGTAGAAAAGGCCATACAGAGCTAACCTCACAAACACAGTGGTGTAGGAAGCAACCCAGAGTGAAGTGTTCTGCAGGCTTAGAGGAAGTTGGAAGAAACCGCACATCCTCCATGACATTTTAGGAAAGCATAGCTACAGATTCATAGCTATGTGGCTGCAGCTGTAATAAAGCATCCAAGGGAGATGAAATTTATTGCATAAGAAGATGACCGTAGTTTTTCACTTGCTATACAGGAAGTCTGGGTAAGCAGTGCAGACTAGACTCCTAACCTTTAGGCAGCTATATTTAGGTAAGATAAATCCCATCTGCAGTTTCTCACTTTCCCCAGGGAGCTGAGTGAGGTAGCTAAGCTGGGGGTAAACTCCTAGCCCTTTTGAAGCAACAAGAAAATCTTCTGGGTATATGAGCTTCAACTAAATAAAACAAATACAATTATTCAATGACGACTCCGGTCTTCAGTGCACAGTAACTACATGCTAGTTATATATGTAGAATAGCTAATAACTACTTAGCTAGTAACTAAAGCAAACTCAGCTACCATTTAGGATAATTTTCATATTATTGTCCTCTTCTTAGGTTAATTTTTATTTTCACATTCTTGCACCCTAGGGATATATTTTATGCTTTACAATCACTCTGAGAGCTTTCCCAGTGTCTAGAAATAAGTGTGAGCTTCATGGAAAATATGTATTTATAAATAAAGTATTAATTTTAATGCTCTTTTATGAATGCCTGAATAATTGTCCTGAATGGACGAGAAAGTGCCTGAAGGCAGGGACAATCTTGGTCTCAGACAGGGCTTTGTCTCAGCATGGAGTGTTCGATAGGCTCAGGTTTGTAAAACTTGTAAAATAGTTCTGCCAAAATTGGATACTTTCTATATACTTCAGTGAATTGTGTTTCTTTATTTGGAGCTTGACTTATTTTTCCCATCCCCCCTATAATCTTGAGATACTTCTTTGTTTCCTTTTTTGGTCTAGTCCTGATTCAGTAAAAGATTAAAGCAAGCATTACAACCAGCTTCCCATCAGGCTTGTAGATGGTACCATTTGTCTAATTTTCACTGGATTGAGGTTGGATTTCCCCTTTTGAAGTAATGGGACAACATGAGAGTAAGGTACTATTGTCACAGAGTGGCACAGGCTGGGTCATACTGAATTAGCAATTGTTTGGAAAATGGTTATGGCAAAAAGGAAGTCTACATGGGGTTATTTCTTAAAGATTCTTGCTAACGGCTGTCATTGCCATCATCATTTCCTTAACTGGGAGGCACTGTTGTATCGACTGCTACCACAACCTCCAGAGCTTGGCAGTGGTTGCCCTCCCTGTTCACCCCGCATGCCCGGCCGCACAACGGCGAGCTCCCCCTCTTGACTGCAGTAGGACCTGAGAGCACTGTGCGAGTTAAGCCTTGGGTTTCCCTACAGTTTCTGTTGACTGTGACTCCACAAATGTAGGTTTTGCTACTGCGTATCAGGTCAAGACTGCCAGGTTTTGATACAAAAAGAAAAGTAGATCTAGGACAGTTTTACACATAAATCTTTCAATGACTTGTCCTAAAAGTTCCACCTTTAATTTACCGCCTTTGCAAAATGCAGTGCTTGGTCATTAGTCATTCAACATTGATAACAAGCAAGGATAGCCCTCATAACCATAACATGCAAAACACACACTCTTAGTGTTTCTTGTTCGTGATCCCTTTTTTTTACACTTTAAACAGCACCACACTTATTTGTGGGTATCTTAGCTTTCAATTACATTCCAAATCTCAGGCTGTTGGTAACCTTTTATCTCTGTTCTTATCAACCTTTACTATTGAGTGGCTTTAAGAAATAGATATAGTAATCAAAGGGTGGTGCTCCTCCCTAGATTTTGATCAAAGACATTTATTGACAGAGCAATTTGTAGCAACCTATGGAAAACTAGCCTATTTAGAGCATAGACAAGGTACTTCTAAGATAAAGACATATATAAACTGCAATTTTGCCTGCTAGATCACTTACCTTTTGTGTTCTGCTTTCAGACCTGTGTTTAATAAAATATGCCCTGTGATCAAATTCCAGTATCATTGTAATAATGGGAGATTTGTAAAAAAATGAAATAATGTGAAAAACTGTGTCAAAAGATTTTTATTTGAAAGCAGATATTCATATTATACATGAAGATATATCAACTAAGCTATAAAGCTCAGTAATTTCCCTGTATATCCTACTGCTAGGGCATTTAATTCAACTGAAGCGAAGTATTTTCTAACATTCTGTATAAATCTCCTGAAAAATGAGCTTTTCCATTGATCTAGGCACACAGCTACTCATTTTAGAAATCAATTACTTGGCATGCCCTGATAAAAAACTAAATTAAGACAGTGTTAAAACCAAGAAAACAATTAATTCAAGGAAAAATATTGTACAGATTTGTTTCAATTACATCAAAGTCAAAGCTGGAAAACGTGATTAAACTTAAAAGAGATCCACTCATTAAGGTAATCAATGAAGATTAAGGCCCTGAAACATCTTTAACATCTGTGGTAATTATATGATTATAATTAAAGCATTTTGTATTTGTGGTCCTGGATTAGATTATATTTCATTTTTAAAAGCACATGAGATTCCCCAATCCTCTGTTTTCTCTACTTGTGGTATCACTGAAGGGCAGAGTAAAAGTTATTTAGGTGCCAGACTGCCCTAATCTTAATGTGTTTGGATTACCATTATGTGTAACCAGACTCAAAGAAAACACTGACACAGATGCTAAATTTCTTGAAGGACAGATCCAGTTTTAAACAAATTATGGGCTAAATTAAGATAATGTATTTACCTGGAGACTTAAAAAGACTCATCCTGCGCTCCAAAATTATGTTGTAAATACAGGGTGGATTTGCTGCCTGGATAATACATTCTGTGCTTTGGGTACACAGTAACTGAGCCTTCGTGGCAGAGTTACAGCTAGCTTCTCTATAATTGCAACAGCATTGACATGCCCTGACCTAGATGGGGTTTTGTACATGCACATACTGGGAATCAAGTGCTATTGAAGACCATCAAAGTCTTTCTGTTTACTTCAGGGACTCTAGACTAGGCCTGTAAGCAGAGGCAGTCATTTGTCGAAAAGTCTTACATTCTACATAGAAGGACAGACAAAATGCAGGGTAAAGGGAGGATTCCCATCCACATTTTATACAGGGAAGCTGCCTCCAGGGTTTCTCTGTCACCTCTCCCTCCCTGCTTAAATTGGCTTGAACGCCCATATGAAGACAAACATGCGTATTTGGCGTGAAAGGCAGGTTAGCAACATCAAGCTTGGGCAAAATGTCACGGGAAACACCTTCTGCAAGGCAAAAGCTTTCTGATGGCAAGCCCCTGGTTATCTATGTAAAGAAAAAAATTAAATAGTCTGATTGATAGCTTTCCAGCAAGCTGCAGTATGAGAAGTTTGCAGCCAGTAAAACACCTGCAAGCAAAAGCAGTTTCTTTATACCAGTATTTATAAATTATTTCAGGTGAGTCTGTCAGCATTATTGTGTGCTGCTATCCATTTCTCAAATGTCAGGGATTGTTTATTCCATTGGCAAAATGTTTAGCAGAAAGTGTAACTTCTTCCACAGTCAGCTTCCCCATAACCGTGTTAAAGTGATGTCCAACCTTCCCATGCTTTCATTGCATTACACTCTGAATCTTGTTTTGTTTCTTTCTTGGTTAATCCTTATATTTTGCATTTTCATTTACAATCCAGTGCACTTCCAAACAGGAATTTCTTACAGCCCAACTAATTTTAAAATTTGACAGAAGTTGCAATCATACTGAGTTCTACCAAAGAGTAAAACAAATATGAGAATGAAATTAAAGTAACAGATAAAGAGTGAGCTTACAAGGCAATATCAAATGGGAAGAATATAGACAGATGAACAGGAGATAAATTCTCTTTCTAACTCCTTACCAAGTCGGCAGTTTTTGCAGCAATTACAGTGTGTTAGAAATTCCTGATTAAATCTTTTCACCAAAGATTAAAAGCCCGGTTTGCACTGACTTATGAAAATACTTTCAATTGTTATTAACAGACTTTAATTGCACCAATATGCTTTTCACTGCTTAAAAAGGCCTTTGTTCTTCACAAATAGTGATACAAAGGTAACAGCAATACTTTAGTGGCTTTTACTGCTTGGATGCAAAATAGGAGTCCTTAAGCTTTAAAAATCTTTTCTCTCAGAGATACTATCTTTTGCCTGGAGCTAAAGGAATTAGGGGATATTTACATGATTTAAGGCTAATTTTATAGCATATTATGTTCCCTCTCTGCCATGGAATCAAATACTAGAGGATTTGATTTTTTTAAAAACGTAAATATGGGTAAAATGTAATAAAACTATTGTTTGTATGGGAAACCTCCATGTTAATCTGGAAACAATATGCAATATTGGAATTGTGTAACTTGGTGGTCAGCAACAGGAAAAATAACAATAGCTCTGGGAAGATAAGTACATGTGATAATGCACACATAATTCATACTAGAAACTTGGAATAAAGTCAGAAATGACATTTTAGCTTTGAAACTTTATTGTTTAGGTGACAGGGAAAAAGACAATAGTCATAAAAACATTATGATAGATATGAATGAAATATTACTAAAATCTGATAAATATAGTGGTTTAATCAAAACTATTAAACTCATAATTTCTAAAGATAATTTCCAAATCAAGTATACCAGCTATGAATTCCAGAAAACTTCAGCAACATTTTGGTGATAGAAAATGTGCGGTTAGTACAGAGGAGGAACAGTTGTTGCTTTTCTCTGAAGATAATGTTTAGCTCAAGGCAATTGCTGAGTAAGACCAAGCTGCCAATATATAGAACCACTGGGAGATCTGTTGTTTTATGTGGATGGGAAACAAGGGAATTTACCAAAAAAGAAAAAAGACAGTTAAAGGTCTTTGAGAATAAAGTCCTGTGATAAATGTTTGGGCCAGTTAGAGAGCGATGTGTGGAGAGAACTATTGAACAAGGGACTGTGGGAGGTCCGTGAAGAGCCAAATGCAGTGAATGGAGTGAAATCCTAGTGACCTGAGTGGGCAGAGTATGTGGTTAGGATGATGGAAGACAGACCAGCGGGGCTTGTTTTGGACAGCCATCCTTAGGAGTTTCAATCCTCAGGCCAATGAAGAAGAACACGGAAAGATAATATTGAGCAAGACCTAATTGCTCGTAATATGAATCACCATCAAAGGGAAAAATATGCATTTGGCTAAAAGAGGTAGGAGAAAATCCGCCAAAGACATTTTGGCTCTACAGAGCTGAGGGATAATAGCACACAGATTCTAGGAAATTTCATGTGATTTCTCTCGTCTTTAGTTTTGGAATGAATTCACAGAGAAATGATTGCCTTCACTCTTGCTAGAACTTCTTAAAGAACATTTTGAGGAAGATAATAATGAAATGGCTAGCAGTTGTCTATTCAGAGCTTAACTTTTCCATGAGTAGTTAGGAATGAAGCAGGAAGGGGGTTGCTTTACAGCTGCATGTACAGGCACAGGGCTTGTTTTCTGACAAATGAAACATGAAACGTTCTACGCCAGGAAAAATAGCAAAAGGATGCCCCAGCTTTCAAATTGCATTATAAGCGTTCCCAACTTTCTGGATAAGAATAATCATGGAAGTGACCATATGCCACAACAGTGGGCATTAAGGTCCAAGTCCTTGTCGTGGTTTAGCTCCACTCGGCAACTAAGCACCACGCAGCCGCTCGCTCACCCTCCCCCTCCCCGGTGGGATGGGGGAGAGAATCGGAAGGGCAAGAGTAAGAAAACCCACGGGTTGAGATAAGAACAGTTTAATAATTGAAATAAAATAATAATAATAGTAATAATAATAATAATGATAATAATAATAATAATAATTGTAATGAAAAGGAGAACGAGAGAGACAAACAAAACCCAGGGAAAAGAAAACAAGTGATGCAACCGCTCACCACCCGCCGACCGACACCCAGCCAGTCCCCGAGCAGCGATCGCTGCCCCCCGGCTAACTCCCCTCGGTTTATATACTGAGCATGACGTCATATGGTATGGAATAGCCCTTTGGTCAATTTGGATCAACTATCTTGGGCTGTGCCCCCTCCCAACTTCTTGTGCACCTGGCAGAGCATGGGAAGCTGAAAAAGAAAGTCCTTGACTAGTCTAAGCATTACTTAGCAACAACTAAAACATCAGTGTGTTATCAGCATTCTTCTCATGCTAAATCCAAAACACAGCACTATGCCAGCTACTAGGAAGAAAAGTAACTCTAACCCAGCTGAAACCAGGACAGTCCTGTAAAACTCCACTAGTAGGAGCAGGGTTTTTCTACTTTCTTTTTTTTAACACAGTGTGACAGACCACACTTGCAGAGGAATTCACACAAATAAGGATTTGTAAGAGCTAAGGCCAGTATAAGAATCTTGACAAAAGACTGAGATATAACTCTTATTGGTTGTTAGTCAAAACAGTCATTGAAATGAATGGAGGATCAATAAAAAAATTACCAAGGCCTGCTGGCATTGTCTGAAAAGTATCTGTTTGTGTATGTATTTTCTCAGCATTTCAGCACAAGCAGACATTCTTCAAATAGTTAGAAACTGAAAAATGAAATGACATCTTGCAACTGATAACACGGAACAGTTTCTTCTGTTTTAACTCTAGATTTGTCTGTCTAGTTATGAGTCTCCCACCATGTGTTTATGTCCCCTAATCATTCCAACCAACCTCCTATCCCTCTCATTTGTTTATAAGATGAAGTAAAGGATTTTTTAACTGCTGAAACAGAAAATGTTGCAAAAGTAATATTTTACTGCAAAAATGCTTGCACATACTTTGTCAAATGAGACTAGTACATGACCAACAATGCCACCAGCATCTAAATGAGCAAGTTTTCGTCAGAGTAGTTTGTGGATCAGATTTTAAATAAACCTCAAGTATGCAAGCTATAAAAACATGTGCCAAAGCAGCCCTTACTTTTGGTTTGAAATTCTTGTACTTAATATTAGTGCGTTCAAGCCACAGGCAGTAAACCTTTAACAAAATATACTGCACTTTCTGAGTGGTCAGATTTCCAGGCAAATTGTGAAGTTGACACTTATTCATGTGCAATTTCTGCGTTTAGGTTTGAACAGCAACAGAACCTGTTATATACACTATTTTTTCTTTAGTGAAACTTCACTCACACATTTGACTTTTCTTTGAGTACCACCCTTAAAGCCTTGTAATCTATGCTTGCCTTTCAACAAAATATCCTTTCACATTTGTCATTTGTCTACTTTGCACTTTTACAAGAATTTTATTGTAAAATATAGAATACACTTGCAGATGCAAGTATTTTATATCTTCAAAGCACAGCTGAGATTTCTCTGTAAGGAAAAGCTTTGTCAGAACTTCAGGATTCTTTCTACCGAGGTGATTTTATATTGGCAAAACATTTTTGCACATTTGAAGTTCATTTTTACAAAAATCTTTACATGGTTCTTGACTTTGTCTTTACATTCAGAGTTAGGATATGTAGTATAGTCTTTAAAATGTCATTAAGCATTGCTGTAAGGGACTTAGCAACTAAAAAGCAGATTCCTCCTGTCCCACTGTGGAGCACAGACCTGCCGTTTTCAGAACAAACGCAAGAGGGGGCGTTTAGATGATGTTGTATCTGTTCTTTAAATGCTGCTCTATAAGCTCTCAGTAAAACACTGGGAGTGAGAAATATATTTATAGCTTTTGGCTCTCATTCTCTCTCACTCACTTTCTACTAGTGTCATCTCATAACTTCTCAATTAAATGACACCAGTTTTACTTCGGTGCACGAGCAAGAACCAGACTCTAATTTATTTCCTCTCCAAGGAAACTTGATGTACTGCAATGTATATTTAATTTTACTTTACACCCCCTCCCCGCCACTACAGACACGTCCTTATGCACCAGATCTTCATGAACTTTGAGACAATGCTCCTAAATTTCACAGCCCACAAATGAAGACAAACAAGCAGTTAAATCATTCCATACCCCATTTACAGTCCACTGATCAATTCTTCTTCTCAACCCCAACTACTTCCCTTCCATCACCCACAACCCACATACTCCCACCTCAATCCACAGCCACCAGCATACAGCCTTGTACTTTAAACAATGTTTATTGGTTATAAGTTCCTATGTTGCAATGATTACTCTAGGGTTGGTGTGGCTTTCATGAATTACACTTTAAGTAATTCTGCATGTGGTTTTCTGCTGGGATGTTTGAGAAGTGAGATACAATGAAAAATGGTAGCGGTAAGCTGTGTTTCTCTAATATTCAGGGAAATGTCTGAATGGCTGATCTATGTTTAAGTGATTTTTTTCTACATTTGGTATTAATTTTTATGAGGAAATTGCAGGATTGAAACCTGCCAAAGTGTTTGCTTTGGTGTGTTACACTTATGGGTGGAGTTATGGTTGCTGATTTGTTGTTCAGGATGTGAGTGGAGATATATGGGCTGTAGAAGAGGTAACAGAAACCAAGAGGGTCCAATTCATACAGTATAGGTGGGGAGACACAGAACTACTTCTTGTCTTTTTATGGGGTACACACTCCAGCTACTGCAGTTGTATTTTACTTAAGGGGGTTTGCTGCCCTTGGGTTTTCTTGAGTGGGACAATTTGACTATTTTAAAAATGATGTAGCTCTGCTGACAGCTATTCACCTCACAACTACTGTCACTGATGTGAGAGCCTCAGGATGTGAGATTTTTGCTCTAAAATCTACAGTGGTATATGATTATAAATAGTATAGATTTTCCTTTGAAACATTTAGCATCTATTGCTGTTAGAACCAAGATTCTGGACTTGATTCACTACAGTTACTATTCTGCGACATCAGCTTTTCTGAAAGTATAAAAAAAATTCAAAATGTTCTATTTCGTCTCATAATGGGTAAACTGTGATGTCGTAAGACGCATGGATATCTCTGTACACATTACTTAAGACAAAAACATGCTAAAATCTCTCCACTGCATAAAATAAGTTTTTAAAGTAATTTTCTTAGCCCCAAAGAAATTACAGCCCACAAATTATCCAGAAAATGCTTCTGAAACTCTTTATCTCTCCATGTATATTTTTGTGTTTTGACTTGGACTGAAGCATCTCAAGTTGGCAACTGTCTTCTATTCGCCTCATCAAATACAATCTTTGGCTGATACATGAAGGTCAGAACATTCTCACAGATTCAAATATTTTCACCCAAATTAAGACTCTTTAAAATGAAAAGCTGAGGTCACGCAGTAGGCCAGAATACATTAGTTTTCAGGTAAACTGATGGTTTCTTACACTAATCTAGTCACTTTAACCACTTGCACAATTTTCTTGAAAGTTCAGGTTTTCAACTGACAGTTGTACTTAGAAAGTCTATCAAATCCATCACCAGCTTAACAAATTGATGAATTTTGACAGCAACTTCTCTGTGTACTTGATAGCTATTTCTATCTCTGAATTAGTTCCCCTGATCTTACAATAGCTCATGGTGCTAACACTTCATCCCCCCCCTCTGTCTTGAGCTTTTTGGATGAAAAGGCATGATTAGACTGCTGTCCAACACCTCTCCAAAGTCACCAAATTTTCTCTTTTGATGTGTTTTTATGAGCTACAAGAGTGTCACATGGGGCAAGGACAATTCACTGGTAGTGAGAGTGGGAATAACCTACAACAGCCAAACAAAATTTTCAATACAATAGTGAAATTTTAACAAGGGTTGCCTGAGATCTTCCTTTTGTTCTTTTTTCTAAGTTGTATATGTTAAGCATATTGCCTAAAACTGTGTTGCTCTTCTGGGTAAATGCAGAGCTTTGTATAAAGGGTAAAGGCACTGATAAAGCATGCTTTCCCCTGATATGACCTGAAATGATGATATGATGCTTGCAGAGCATTCAAAGCTAGACAGTTCCTAACAAAGCAGACATTTGGGGAAACAGCATGTGCTGTGAATCTTTGGGCTGGTAAGTATAATGACAAACACTGCAGGCAAAGTTCATCAAAAAGGAAAATAAATTAATCTGTCTTCAGTCTAGTCTGGAGGTGGCTCAACTGTGGAGCTCTGCAGTCACAGCCTCTCTGTGGCAGTTGATGGTGAAGTTGTCACACTGAAGGGACTGCAGCTGTGCTGAGACAGTTACCAGACTGCATGCTCCCAACAGGAGTTGTTCTAGTGTGCAAAACGTCTCTAGTTATATTTCATATGGTCAGATTCTGAGTGGGGGATATTTCTTAATCATGATTTTTTTTCCTCAGGTTCATAGCCAGCAAATTTCTCATTCACATCAACATGAAACATTCCTTCCAACTGTGGATATTCATTCAGATCAGCCTACAGGAACGAGGTCTTCAGCTGGACAAAACACACTTGAATTTCTTTGAAGTACTGCAGTCTGAAAAGTTTGTTTCCTTTGATTATATAAAGTTACTGTCTCCTCTAACAGCACAATAGCAGAGGAAGCTTTGGGCTACAGAGGTGCTGTTGGATCCGAGTCTAATGTTTAGACAACTTCTTCTGCTTATTTAATAATAGACACAGTTGAATCCGTTCTTTGCCTCATTAACTTTTCTTTGACAAAATATACTTGACATACTCTGCTTAGTGTTGTGCTTTGGCTCGCTTATAAACTTTTATTTCAGACTCATCAGGAGTTTTATGAGTGTGGGACATTAAAGCAAGCACATTTACAGCTGTATTCTCCCATTGAGAGACTGCTGGCCTTAGTTTTTATACCTCCAGTTTTAATTTCCTTTCAATATCTCATATGGCTGGACACTAGATTCTATTGAAACTGTCCTTTTACGAAGGAGGAGCAGACTAGATGATCTATGAATCCCATCTCATTTCAAAATGTACATACACGTGAAAGTATGTGCACTTAAGGACATTATCTTCAGAGTGTTCTTGATTTATTCATGAGTATTGTGCGTCACCAACAAGCAACTCAGTGTCAGTAAGCAGTTTTTCCAATTAAGTCCATGGAATCATTTGGTGTCTAGGAAATTATATCTGAGTTTTTGTTAGTTTGCATGTCAGGGTCAATGTTGTAAAGATGGACACTTTTCTCCTGCATGCTATATCTATGTAATCCTGAGTTCTATCAGCTATGACAGAATGGTATTGTGAACCACAATTAATTTCCTTTACAATAGTGTGGATAACTTCACGGCTCATTAGACTGATGATTTCATTCTGAATTGTTGGACTTGTGTAATCTTGTTTTCTCTTCAGCTAGCTTCCCAGGGTCTCATTGTCATTGCTGTGAAGCTTCAGTAATTCAATAAAATTCTCCTCATCAATCTGATGGCCATGAATTACCAAGCCTTGTCTACTTTAGTAATGTACGGTGAGTATTATTTTATACAGTGAGAAAAACTGATCTCCCATCTAACATTTCAGCTTGCTTTATCCCTCAGACATGCTGGAAAATGTGAGATTCTGATATTCCAATGAAACAAAAACAATTTGGTGACAATTTAAGCAAGTTATTGGCTAGGAAGCATCAACGAATAGTGGAACTTTGGCACTGAAGTGTATTTGTCTTCCTCCCACCACTACTGACTTGATTCTTTCTGCTGCCGCTTTAGGTAAAGCTTAGTGTCAAGTGGTACAGCTGTGGCGTCAGAGGGAAGGCATTCACTGATCAGCTAACTCCTTATGGGTGGTGAATTTGTGATATTGCACCAAAGGACTTAAGAAACATCATGGAGAATTAGAAAACACTGGGGCACAAACATAAAAATATTTTATGAATGTTTTTATAAGATAATGGTAACAGCTATTTCTGGTAATCAGAAGTTTGGAGAGTATTTGCTTGCCTAAAGTCTGCCAAAATAAAATGTCATGACATTATTCTTGGAGCTATACCAGAATATGGTACTTTCATGAATGACATTAAGGTGACTTGTATTCAGGTTTTTCCATCTCCAAAAAACCAGCATGAAAGATAAAGGGAAGGGTGAGAAAAAGTGAGAACCAGAACAGACAATATTCAAAATGAAGAATGGAAAAGCATTCTGTGGTTAACTGCTGTTAAGCTAACATTCAGATAAGAGGATGCATGAGTTTTTATTTCACACATCTCATCAGAAGCATTGAACTGCAGTTGGTACATGGAGCAACAAGCCTGTCATGCATAATTTTCTTAGAAATGTTAGGTTGTTAATACACGTAGAATTNAGAATAAGACTTGTGTCATGTTTTCATTATTCATCTATTTGTGTCTCAGTTCTCACCTATGAATGGGAACTAATTTATCATTACCACAGAAACTTTTAACAAAGCTAAATAAATCAAAGATTAAAAATATTCACATATTAAAGGGAGGAAATGCCTATACATGCCTAGGGACAAGTCTAAAACCAAGACCTCATTTCATTGTCATTTCCAAAGAGCATAATAAAGTAAATGCTTAATGACAAAACGCTTCATTTGATAACATTTCAAGTAAAACATCTTCTAATGTGATATGAATTGTGCAGCATGAATTATGAAGATAATCTCAATCTGGTATGTTTTGTGTTCTGACAACTTCATATCATANTTGCTTGCCTAAAGTCTGCCAAAATAAAATGTCATGACATTATTCTTGGAGCTATACCAGAATATGGTACTTTCATGAATGACATTAAGGTGACTTGTATTCAGGTTTTTCCATCTCCAAAAAACCAGCATGAAAGATAAAGGGAAGGGTGAGAAAAAGTGAGAACCAGAACAGACAATATTCAAAATGAAGAATGGAAAAGCATTCTGTGGTTAACTGCTGTTAAGCTAACATTCAGATAAGAGGATGCATGAGTTTTTATTTCACACATCTCATCAGAAGCATTGAACTGCAGTTGGTACATGGAGCAACAAGCCTGTCATGCATAATTTTCTTAGAAATGTTAGGTTGTTAATACACGTAGAATTTAAGTTAGAAGTCGAGAATAAGACTTGTGTCATGTTTTCATTATTCATCTATTTGTGTCTCAGTTCTCACCTATGAATGGGAACTAATTTATCATTACCACAGAAACTTTTAACAAAGCTAAATAAATCAAAGATTAAAAATATTCACATATTAAAGGGAGGAAATGCCTATACATGCCTAGGGACAAGTC